>JAXBDA010007328.1:0-17902 GCA_036023075.1 Gaultheria prostrata
GACTAAAATGAAAGAAAAATGAAAGAAGATGAAAAGGTTGGAGGGTAGTTTGGACAATTTAGGTAAGCCTTACCACTTATGTGGAATTTATTTTCTCCTTCTCATCAATCCAGTCATTTCCAATAACCTTGCCATGTAATTGGTATTATTACTTTTAAATACCTCTTATTGGTCATTTTCCCAATTTATTTATCGTGTCTCACGTGTTCTGAGAACTAAATAGTTGTGATTCATACTCTAAATTATAGTTTTTCTTATTTGTTTTCCTTCTTTCGATTTTACTGGAAAACTCATACGCAACCTCCTAAATTTGATGTGACAAAATGCGTAAGGTCACTAATTTAGAATCATTAACCGAAACATAAAAAAAAAAAAGGTTTTTGACACAATTTTTCCCAATCTCATGGATGCCTTCTTATATGACTTTTAGTAATCTTGTAATTTACTTTAGTTGCGACAAAAATTTAATGATTTATTTAATTTCACCTTATCAATGGTTTATTTAAATTGAAATATCACTTTATCAATAGTTTATTTAATTCTTTATTCTCTTTCAGGTTGCTTTTCTCCCTGATATATAAGATGTCTCAAGTCTAAGTACTATGTAGCCTGTCCATGTGTCAACTTGACGGATGGGAGAGGGAAATTTATTTATCATGCTCACGTGTTCTTGAGAACTAATTAGTTGTGATTCATACTGTAAATTAGACTTTTCTCATATTTGTTTCCTTCTTTCGATTTTATTGGAAAACTCATACGCAACCTCCTAAATTTCATGTAATGAAATGCGTAAGTTGACTAATTTTTACAATCATTTTTCTAATTTTTTAGACTTTTTTTAAAAAAATCCTACTCTTTGTTTGTTGAATCAAAGGCATGGTAACATTGAAAAATTATTGGTATTAAAAAAGTGAATGTATTAATATCCAAATTAAAGTTCTATTGGATGTATACCCCGTGGAATAATTCCCAATTTCAAAAGAAGATGGATAAAGTTTTTTTTCTTTCCTCTTTGTAGTCTCTCAACAATTCGAAAGCCATAGATAGCATCTACATTTATCAACCAAACCCTTTGTTCGGACATTGAACAACGCGTTCAACTCATCAACACACAAATACTCAGGATTTTGGATGCTATGAATCACATAAAACAAACTAGAGAGAGAGAGAGAGCGCAAAAGATTTAGGTGGTTCGACAACAGCCTACTTCTCGGGAGCCACACTAATGCACTATGAATCAATGGAGGAGACTCTCAAAATCTCTTTCTACAAGTACAACATCTTTTTCACAAAAGAATATGATGTTTGTAACCCTGATCTAAGGGCCTTAAATACATGTTATGTTCCTATCTGATCTAAGGGCCTTAAATACGTGTTATGTTCCTATCTGATCGACACGGTCCTTATCATTTTCATAGGAGTCTATAACCAACCGACAAATTTGGAAAACAATTAATTGTCCATCTATTTCAAAATTTTAAGCACTTCAATGGGATTTGTTCTCTCTTGAGGTTAGACATCTCTGAAGACTTCCAATTTCAAAATATAACTCTTTACCATCAATGTTGGAAGTCCTTCATGTTTCAACGAATCTTGTTGGGTGCTAGTTGAAATTAGGGAGAAATTGGACAAGTGGAGTATGAAATGGTAAGAAAGGAGGGGTGTGAGGTGTGAAAAAAAGTGATGACCTTTTCGTATTGCTTTTCGGATTGCTTTCTCTAGTTCCAATTGGTCTCGAAGAATTGGGAAATTTGAGACATAGGAGTTTGGAATCAAAAAAGATACTAACACGTCACTTTCCACACATCACCCACACACCCCTCTCACATAGGGGTGGGTCCCACATGGGGAGCCCACCCCTATGTGAGAGGAGTGTGTGGGTGATGTGTGGAAAGTGATGTGGAATTGGAGCATTTCTATCTTCTTGCAGTGCACAATACATCTTCAAACATTCAATTCAACTTCTTTACATCAAACAAAAAACTTCAAATTTCCTTATAGTACTTCTCAAATTGTTCGGCTCTTAAATGAAGAAAGTGTTTGATCTGTCCATATATTATGTATATTTACAAGACATATACGATCGCAAGTGAGGGATGTAATCTTCATTTTTTGTAACCAAATAACTCACTAATTATTCAAAGTCAACATATGCTAATTAATCAAAGTCAACATGTGGGAAAATGACAAGAAACATATAAAATACAGTACGTACTTATCTTATATTTTTCTTGTAAAGTATAAATATGAATCATGGGATATAGAACAAATGAACACAAAGTTTCAGAAGAGAAGTACAAAAAAAGAAGAGCTCAAACACAAAAATGGAGAGCTGGTGCTCATTTACCTCGTTGAGGGTCTCACTACCGCTTACTTATCTTCTTCCTCTTCTTCTTCTTCTTCTTCTTGTGGTCGTTTGGACCAAGGTGCGGAACACTGCAACCAAACGCAGACCACCAGGGCCAACGGGATGGCCTGTGATTGGCAATATGTTTGATCTTGGAAGTATGCCACACCAAGACCTGTACAAGCTCAGATTCAAATATGGACCAGTAATTTGGTTAAAGTTTGGATCGGTAAAAACCATGGTTATACAATCACCCAAGGCAGCCGCAGAGTTGTTCAAGAACCACGATTCAACTTTCTGCGACCGAAAAATCACAGATGCAATGACATCATGTAGCTTCAACCAAGGATCACTTGCTTTGAGCAAATATGGCACATATTGGCGAATCCTAAGGAGACTATGCTCCTCAGAGTTCCTGGTCAACAAACGAGTCAAAAGTACAGCTGCTATCAGGGAGAAATGGGTAGAGACCATGACCCGATGGATCGAGGAGGATTCACAGGCGTCACGTGCATGCGGAGGATTGGGAGAGGTACAGATAAGCCGTTTCCTCTTCCTCATGGCTTTCAATGTGGTAGGCAATCTCATGCTATCTAGAGATCTGAAGTTGGAACCGCACTCAGACCAGCGTGAATTCCTTGATGCAATGGAAATGATGGTGGTGTTAGGAGGGAAGCCTAATGTAGCAGATTTCCTACCATTTTTGAAATGGATGGACCCCATGGGCATCAAAAGAAATATGGATCTGGCCATTGGACGAGCCACGAAGATTGTAGCAGAGTATGTAACGGAGAGAGTTCGGGAGAAGAAGAATTCAGGTACTGAGAAGGTGAACAAAGACTTTTTGGATGTTATGTTGGAGTACGAAGGTGATGGCCAAGAAGAGCCAGAGAAAATATCAGAGAGAAATGTGACTATTATCATACTGGTAATAACATCCTCTATTGCTTCTTGTGTGTCGGTGATTCGATTGAATATTTTTGAAAAATGAATCCATCCCGTTTGGTGACTGAGCGATTTTTTAATTAATGTGTTCTTGGTGCAGGAAATGTTTATGGGTGGTTCTGAAACCACAAGCAGCACTATCGAGTGGGCAATGGTAGAGCTACTACGTAGCCCTGATTCAATGAGAAAGGTCAAAGAAGAGATAAATAGCAACATTGGACTCAGTGGGAAGGTTGAAGAGAAGAATATGGATAAGCTCCCTTACTTGCAGGCAATAGTGAAGGAAACACTCCGATTACACCCTGCACTTCCATTGCTTCTACCACGGGAAGCAATTGAAGATTCTAGCTACATGGGGTACGACATACCCAAGAATACACAAGTTTTTGTGAATGCATGGGCAATCGGAAGGGACCCAGAGTACTGGGACGACCCCTTGTCTTTCTATCCCGAGAGGTTTCTGGGAAAGAATATTGAATACAAAGGGCAACACTTTGAGTTGATCCCATTTGGATCTGGGAGAAGGGTATGTGTTGGCTTGGCATTAGCCGAGCGAGTGGTACACCTTACTCTAGCCACCTTGATACATTCTTTTGATTGGGAGGTCAACTCTCTCTCTCCAGAAATTATGGATATGTCTGAAAGGATGGGGATAACATTGCGGAAACTAGTGCCATTAAAAGCAATACCCACAAAGCGGAATTCCACGCAAGCGACTATCTAGGTTACAATAACTACTAGGAGTGAAAGAAAAAACAGATAAACTGTCCGAAACTGGACGAAACTGGTGGTTTGCTTTGGTTTCCAGAGGTAATCGGTTTGGTCTGGTTCACTACCCTCCAAACTGGTGTAAATCGAACCGGAACATATCTATGTGTGACTAGGATAGGAACATTATCCTCTGCTATAGTGTTAAGTTTGTGACATGAAGCTAAGATGTTTTAATCATATGTGTCGTTTGAATTCCTTTCCTTGTGTAAGTGTCTTAGTAATATACTAGTGTCCAGAGGAGTTACAACTTGTAAGGGTTGCCCATGGGGTGCCTAAATCTACCTTGTAATGTTCCTTTGGTTTTAATATATTGCTTCTTTTTTCTTGTTATAAAATGTATGAGTAACAAACCGATAACCAAAATAAACCGATCAAACAGAATCGAATCGAACTGGACCATTATCTTTCCGTCATGAGATGTTCTTCCCCTCTCTTGACATGTAGAACCCTAGCCTTCTTCCTGCGCGGTCCTCCATCACCTGCGATCTCTCTCCCATCTCCCCATCGTTCTCACCCTTTCCCTCTCCCTTTTTTCCTTTTTTTTTTCCCCTGATAGTTTATAATTATCCATGCACAGGAAATATATATAGGCTTGATGGTTTTCTTTACCTTTCGCTACTTTTGATTTTGTCATTTGTATGAAGAATTCATGCTTTTATGCTATACCAGTGCGTTGGGGTATTGGAGAAAGAACAAAAAGTAAATTCTTATAAGCTACAAGATTAAGAAGAAAAAATAAGTGATATGTGACTGAAAAGTATATATTCTAATTACTCAATTAAAGTAAACTCTAACACTCGCCTACTTCGGTTGGAGATTTTAGTCTCCTTTAAAGCTACAAAATTGAAGGGATGATTAACACTAGAAAATTTATGTTCCTATATGTTGAGAACTCCGAATCATCAATTAATCAATTCATACCCTATAGATATGTGTTTGCCTAAAAAAGCCTCCAAACCCCCATACTCAAACCTTCTTAAAAGTAGGATACCTCCCTCTTATGTGGTGTGGCACTACTCCCTCTCCCCAACCAACTCCCCCTTTTTTCTCTTCTTTTTCCCCAATTTCTAGATAGCTAAATATTTTGCAGGTAAACTACCTTTGGCCCTTGAAAGGTTTCAATTCGGAAAAAAGTACAAATTAACTTTAGAAATGTGTTTTGCCTAAAAAAACCTCCAGACCCCAAATACTCAAATCTCCTTAAAAGTAGGCTTCCTCCCTCTTATTTGCCAATATGCCCAAAAAGTTAAAAAATTCATGGCCGTTACACCCGATTCCCGCAACGTATCGCTCGATACACCGGTACCCGATGCACTGATACCGCGACCGATACCGCTATTTAAAATTAAAGCTCCATCAATAATTGGGCTTACTTAATTATTGAAATAGTAGTGGGTGCATGTCAAAGACTCATAGTCCACGGTGTAACACCAAAATATTGGATTGTTTTTTCTTATCAGAAATATCGGATTTACGATCAGCTACTCGACATTCAGTCACCTTGTCAATTTATTCATAGTTTTTATTTGGAGACAATTGAACACTAAATGAAACCATGCATATATATGATCATATGGGAATTGGATCTCTGAACAGAGCGATAATGATATCTTTGACCCTAACTGGGTGAGTAAACTCATCCTCATTCTTGTAAAGTACATCGGAAATGCGTGCTGTGTTGAGAGCCCGCATGAGGAGATCTCTGGACACTGGAGTTGGTCGCAACATCTCTTCACTGACCTCCTCCCATTCCTTCTCAATTCTTTTGTACAGCTCACTAATGGCCTCTGGCTTTGAAACACCATGCTGCTTCATATAGCAGGCTATTCCGGAAGCCACGTGGCACGTCTCTTCCTCTCCCTTCAATTGTTTAAAGAAAATAGGCAGACAAAAAAAAAACAGAATTCTGAGATAAATGACGACCACATGTGTCTATGCATTACATGTCGATACTACATGCCAATCACTACAAGAATAAACACATTTGGCCACACCCAAAAAAGTCACCAAAAGATGGTTTTTTTGTCGCCTATACTCTTTGGCTACATGACCTACTATAGTCACCAAATCCGTGTCACTAAAAGTCAATGGCCACAAGAACACTTGTCACGGAAAAGATGCTTTCGGCGACAGGCCTGTCGCCAAAGAGTACCCCATTAGCCACAATAATGTGTCGCCAAACATGAATGCTCACATGGTAGAAAAAGTAATCCTTCGGTGGGGTCACTCAATGGACTGACAAGAGCATTATCTATTTTGTGAAAAAAATAATTTAAAAAGTGTAGAACCCATAAAATTGATAAGTCAAAAGACTTTGGGCTCCACTTGGAGCTAGCTACAATGCTATCTAAATTTAACTAACGTGGTAAGAGATATGCTTAGGAGCCACCCATTGGGAGTTTGTATGTGTTAGGAGACATGCTTAAGAGAAAAAATAATTAATTTTGACTAAATATTTCGGTCATGCAATTGAGGATATGAGCACTCAATGGACTGGCAAGAGCATTCTCTATTTTGTGAAAAAAATAATTTAAAAAGTGTAGTACCGATAAATTTGATAAATCAAAAGACTTTGGGCTCCACTTGGAGCTAGCTATAATGCTACCTAAATTTAACTAATGTGGTAGGATACATGCTTAGGAGCCACCCAAGGGAGTTTGTATGTGTTAGGAGCTAGACATGCTTAAGAGAATTTTTTTTAAAATTTTGACTAAATATATCGGTCATGCAATTATGCACTTAGAAATTCTTTGCACATATATACTCTTGGAGCAGATCACTCATTAAATTAGTGTGCCAAGAAATTGTTGTTTTGGCGCCTAAATTCCTAACTTTTGGAGATAGCAAAACGGCTTGTCACCAAAAAGTAAGTTTCAGTGACATAGCCACATGTCTCGCCATTGCTAATTAATCCTTCAACAAAATTCTGGCTTGTCGTGTTTGCCACTGGTATACTTTCGGTGACAGCAACAAAAGCTTGTTGCCCAAAAGTAAGTTACAGTGACATAGCTACATGTCGCCATTGCTAATTAATCTTTCGGCGACATTCTGGCTTGCTGTGTCACCAAAAGTACACTTTCGGTGACAAAAACAAAAGCTTATCGCCGAAAAGTTAGTTTCAGTGACAGTTACATGTTGACATTGCTAATTAACCCTTCAGCGACATTCTAGCTTCTTGTGTCACCTTAGGTATACTTTCAGTGACAAAAATGGTACTTGTCACCCAAAAGGTGTCGCCAATGGTGTGTTTTTGTTGTAGTGAATGTAGGCATCACATCCAATGCCAAAACCAAAATTTAGACTCCGGGGACATATGAGGCCCGTAACTTAGAAGAAGAGATTTTGTGAAACGGCTTTAGAAATTGGTTCCAGATCCTCAAGTAGTTATGAAAACTTAAAAAGTGACAATGGTAACCTTCGACTTCTTTGATCCAGTGAGCCCAATAAGGGCTCACGATTAGCCCTCTACTTCTTTGACCCAGTGAGCTGGGTAAGGGTTGACAATTAGCCCAATAAGAGCTACAGACTCCAATTATTGCTTATTATGACATATAGTTGTATGTACTCTATCCCTTATTATGACATAGTTGTACGTACCTTATCGCTCCGTATGTTATTGCTGATTCGAGCTATTAATGAGAGGGCCGTTAGGATTCTAGGTTTAGCTTGCAACCATTGAAATGCCTCAGTAGTAGCAATCTCTCCCATGCCAACGAACAACGCTGTCGTGGTGATTGGCACACCGCCGGTTACAAAAGCATTGACCAAATGCTCATCAAATGATTGTACATGTCCTTTCTTTAACCACTCCGTCTCAACCTCCATGGATCTTACAATTTCTTTGAACTGAGTGAGTGAGTAAGAAAGAGAGAAAAAGAGATTGAGAGAGGTGTCATCATTTTTTTGGAATATGTTAATAGCAGGAAACTTTTAACAAAAAAAAATCAATATTTAGTAGCCTTTTGTGATCCTTGTGATCAGTCATCTTGTGATCATTGAAATTAAAACTAGTTGTTTTATAATGGTTACACATCCTCAACTTTGTTATAAATAACTACAGAGTCACGGAGCATCTCCAACAAGTACTTCAAAATTTATCATCAAAAGCGTACCTAACTATCTCGCTTCTTTTTAAATAGAAGGATGAGATCTATAGTGCATTCCAACACACCCTTCAATCTAAGTTTCGTATTACTTTTTTTTGTGATTTACTACCTTAATTCTACACTCTAAGGGCCTGTTTGTTGAAGGGATAAGGGAGGGGGAGAATGAAGAAGGTATTTCGTATGGGGCAGAAGGGAGGGAGGGAGAGCTTATACCCATCCAAGTGTCCTCAAAAACTAAATTACCTTTCCTATATAAAGAAATAGGACATGCCATTTGAAGTACTCATCCTTCGAATTTAAAGGAGGAGATATTGCATGAAGTATCTCGAGCATGCAAAATATATACAAAATCTTTAAATTTCTTGTTATTCCATTTTTGAGTGGTATTCTGAAGATGCTCTACGAGAGAGAACTAAAGAAATTGTAAGAATGACATAATTAACTTAGACGGATTTATTAATTCGGTGGATTTGGGGACACATAAGCTTTGATGAAAGTATTATTTTATCAACACATTTCAAACAAAAAATGGAGTAAAAAATGAGAGAACTATTTAGGGTTGCCGGTCATACCGCTTCTTCTAGATAATAAACGCCATATGTTGTTTCTTGCTTTTCCATCTCCCTGTAAAATTCATCATGGAAATCTAGGAGAGCTTTGTAGATTGGCTTCATGTACTTTGGCAGTTGATCCATGGCATTCATATCCCACCTAAACACATGAGCACTTGGTGTCACACAATCACACCTCGTCATAGATCGAACTGTGCATATATACTCTCTCTCACAAAAAAGGAAAATTTTATTTTGGAACACAAGCTCTGGAATGTGAAGGTATGTTGGCAAGGTTCTAAAAGTCGCTAGGCACTAGTTAGGCCCGCTGCAATTTAATGTGGCCCATGATTTGAAGGCATCAATCACAGCAATTGATGCAATAAACATGGTACAACTATGGTATTAACATAGTCTCTTCAGAGCATCTCTAATGCACTACCTAAAAATGGTTTGCTAAAGTGTACACCTAAGCATATGTGGGATCCTATTTTATGTGCTAAGGACTTAATTAGCTAGCTAAGGAGGAATGTACTTTGATGGACTACCTATATATGTCCATTATCTCTTAGAGTGGGACCCACTTTAATGCTCTCGGTCCCATAAAATTTTCCCTCTCTCTCTCTCTCTCTCTCTCTCTCTCTCTCTTCAAGTCTTTCCCCAAATTTAGGTAGTGACTTGGGGCATTTTAGGGAGTGAGGGGTGCCACCTAGGATTTTAGAGAGACAATTTTTATGCACTAGAGAGCATTTTTTGAGTTTTTCTTAGTTAGCTAGGTAGGACACTTGGGGGTACTTTTTTAGGTAGTGCACTAGAAATGCCCTTATGAGCTGCACAACTGATTGCCGTTGGACCATCCAAATTCAAACGGGTCAGACTCAAACCCAAACCCTTAAATTTCTCGGCTGTGAAAAAATAAGGGCAGTGGGCCCAAGCACAAGCCCAAAACCGCGACTTGGTCTAGGCGAGCAGCTGGCCTAGCGTGCGTGGTAAATGGGTGAAAGCCCACGCTATCCAGGCCCTACCTAAGTTGGGTGCTCCGATTTATGCCCATTAAAGTTCACAACTTTGATGAACATCCGGTTATTAAAAAAAATTCTCAACTTTGAGAAATGTTGGATGACATGGAAACATTGACTTTTCATCTTCCGAACCCACTCACTTTTGCAAATTCTCATTCATCTCTCCAGAGTGAGGTGCTTGAGCTTTTGAGAGAATGAACAAATTCCACTCTTTAAAGGAGTGAGGTGCTTGAGCTTTGGTTCATTTGTTCATTCTCTCAAAAGCTCAAACACCTCACTCTAGAGTAGGTCTGCAAATGAACCAAATCGTTTGTGAGCTCGGCTCGAAAAGGGCTCGTTCGAACTAGGTTCATTAAGTTTTTTTTGAGGCTCGGCTCAAGCTCGAGTTCGTTAAAATCTTAACAAACAAGCTTGGGCACGGCAAGGTTCAGCTTGATTCGGCTCGATAAGGCTCGTTTACTTTTTAAAGGAATAAAATAATACAATTTCTTATTCCAATTTGATATCTTAATGCACTATCTTTTCAAAAACTTATTAAATTTCAATATTATTTTGAAATTAAGACTATTTTGCTATAGAGTATATAGATATAAAACATACTCCCTCCGTCCCTTTTTAAGTGATCCATATGGGAATACGTGTAATTTCAAACCCCTAAAAAACATATTTCTATATATAATTTTTAAATTTTTTTTATACCAAATTAAAGTGCTCATTGAGTACTTTAATTTGGTGCAAAAAAAAATTAAAAACGTTCTACGGAGGTGCCTTTTTTAACGTCCACAAAAATACACCTTTCTCAAGCGGATCATTTAAAAAGAGACGGAGGGAGTACATACATGCATAAGTAAAACTTTATTTGCTGTCTTAAGCCCATGGAATTATATATATATATTTTCATTAGCTCATTAAGGCTTATGAACAAGCTCGAGCTCTAGTCAAGCCTAGGCCAGTTAGGCTCGTAAAGTTTTTACTAAGCTCGAGCTCGAGTTCGTTAAAAACTTAATAAACAAGCTCAAGCATAGCAAAGTTCGACTCGTTTGCAGTCCTACTCTGAAGCATCTAAACTTGGTTAGACCCACCTCACGTGGTGTGTGGTCCCGCTTTAACTTTGGGATCAAAATCCAAGAAATGGAAATGAAATATTTCCATTTAATTGTAATCAATCCATTTGCAAGCAATAAATCCTCCATAATTAAGTACCCCTATTTAGATATGCACTGTAATCAATTGCGATCAAAATAGGTAAGAAACGATAATTTAATTGAAAATTTTGCTTAAACAATATAAGGAGAAGTTTTCTTTAAATTGAATCATGATAATCATAAAACACTGATATGGGACAAACAACATGCTCAAAAAACACGCACGCCATATGTGACGTGTGCTGAATCTATACCCACTGTTCTCCCAAGTCTCAACAAGTGTTTTTTTTTTTTTAATTTGACAATTAGGGTTGTACGGGCCAGCTTATACGTAATTCGACTAATTCTCTCCCCGGTTCTATCAATGACGGGCCATTCACACCAAGACTATGTGATTCACAAGAAATTACTTTCTTATCGCTCCTTCCTAAGAATTGAACCCAAATAGCTGGCCCACCAGCCAATCGGATTGACCTTGGCTTGTTGTCAAGTAGTGGGCCAAAAGTGACGATTACCAAATCACAACTGAGGGCCCATATTGTGGCCTCTTAGACTGACCCATTAAGCACCATGCACTCTCTATTAGACAAAACAAATATTATGAATCAAACAACAATAACCAAATTCATAAAATAAATTTCTAGAACTTCCATCAATGGATAAGTTCTTCTCTCCCATTTAATTTCTCAAATGAATTATTCGTACAGCTCTTCAACTTCTCAAACATTTTTTTAAATTTCTACGTTAAATAATAATCAATTGAATGTGTCCTAAGCTCCGATGAAAAAATGTGTCCTAAGCTGCCACTCTTTTACCCTTTTTGGCAGAAAAAATAACATGTATCAATTTCATCATGTGCGAATCAAAATTCTTGTGGCAAGGGAACCAAACTACAACAAATCAGACATACTGTCTAAGATGGAGTCCACATCTGGAGTTATAACGGCACGTTTGCTGAGTTCTCCAACGACACAACAATGCTTCTCTTCTGTGTTGATGGCAACGACATCCTGGGCAAACACACAGTCCAAGCCAGCAGATACCTGCACCCTTCGAAATTTAAGAACTCTCATTGAATATGCACAACCCAAATACCCTTTTTTGCAATAATTCAAGTAGTCCACAAGTTTAGCTAGACGAAAACAATGTGCTTCTAGAACGTTTCTGGTAAATAACGTCTTGAAAAGAGGCAAGGTTTCTCATATTTGAAAGCCTTTTTATCAAAAGAAAATACAACAAAAAGCTTATTGGGCTGTCAATAAGTGATAGTGGATTGGAGTTTGTGAAAAAGTATATAGAAATATGCAAAAGTGAATTGAATTGTGCATCAAAATTCCTTGGTTTGGCATTTTCTTTACAATAATGACATCCCAGTGGGCTGTTTTTAGCAACACCCTTTGTCAATTATCAATAAGCGGTCCATCAAAACCATATCATTAGGCTGCTACATTTCATGACCATACATTGAAATAATATTCATCTTGGTGAAAGCGTATATCGCACAAAGAAATAGGTATATCATACAATTAGAGGCCTACTCACATTGTAAATGATATCGCCAAGCTTCAGTTTGACAGCACCACTCTTGTATACTAACATTTTCCCCATAAAGCCTGCTGGTAGCTCATCCAAAGTACAAGTCTTCTGTGCAGGAGCGGCACCCTTTAATGGCTTTGAGCTGCTGGCAATCTCATGTCCCTCTGTATTTGGAGATTGCTTCACCGTTGGCATACTTGGTGGCAACTGGAGAAAGAACATGCTTGCTTCCATATTCTCTTCCTATCAAACGTTTGTTAAAAAATATATTATAGCACAAGGATGTTAGTGAAATTTTTCGCATCTATTAATGCAGGTACCAACCATGAGACCAAGCTCCCTCCCGTCTCTTGTCGAGTGTTCATCATGTGTTATGCTTTCTGCAGCTTCCCCAAATTCTTCTTCGTCAAGAAGTTCTACAAGTGAAATAAGCAAGTTAAATAATGTGAATCTTCCAAGTACATATCTACGCCACGGAACCCACGACTTTTTAGTCCACCATCTCATGCATCACTATTCACTTCTATGCTGTGCATTTGAAAACGTACCTGGATTTCCTGAATACGGCCTCCTCAGAGGAAGACTTACAGGATAAGAACTGTAATAATCCTGCAATGGCATTCAAAGAAACAAAATAATTGCCCAGTAAGAACTAAGCATATAGAATTCTGGAACTGCTATTACCCGGCCTCAGGTTTAAAAACCTACCCATGGTTCATTGTATTCCTTGTCCACTCTCAAACCTGAGGAAGAGGCACCACCGCCTGCAGAAACACGTTTTCTGACTAATGCAAATTTGGAAGCAGCTAAATGCTAATGGTGAGAAGAAGGTCACTTACCCTCAAAAGAGCCGTTAATACCAATCTCACCCTTAAGAGAACCATATGATTTTATTTTGGCCGATGTACCTCCATAACCGAATGCAACTTGTGTTGGTACAGCTGCAAATTGTAAAAAGCAAAAATGATCAGAACTACTGATTGGGGTAGCAACAACCAAAGTATAACAAGTGCTTCCAAAGGAAACGTACAAGGCAAAAGCAAAATACCCGAAAACTATCCAAAATGTAGTGATGGAAACGTATCAATGGCTGAGAGTAAAGGTCTCAGATATTCAAAATACAATGATTCCAATTTCAAGACATGGGATAGTTTAATTGCGTCATTGGTCTACAGGTATATCATTTCCAAAAGAAGTAAGTACTATTTGTATCTTCTAGCCATCGGGATAATTCAAGAAAAGAAAAAACAAGATAATGATCGGTTATGGTCCATTTGAGTATCTGACAAAAAATATTTTGGAGAGAGGCTGCAATCATCTTGTCAAAGATACATCTGAATACAACCAAAATATAAAGCCTCTATACCTTTCTTCTCAATTTTGGTACGTGCTTTCAAAGAAGCTTCCTGTGAATAAAGCAAACAGTCTAACATTAGACAAAGAAGAATACAAGATAACCACGTATAACATGACATGAAAATGATTTCTACATTGAAACGTCGCAACAATTCTTGTGCCTGGGCTTCATCAGCCGTGATAGTTTCAATCTTTTCACTGCAAACAGCAAAGTTACAAACAAAGTTAAAGGAGTAGCATTAAACAATAGAATGAAAGTTATATAGGGAATAACTATTACACTTTTGGCACAACAGGCGCTGCCACCTTGCGAGGAACTTTTGGAGCAAATCTAACCTGCGTCATCTCAAAGTAATTCATCAGAAAATTGCCGGGAGGGTATCAAAGCAATAGTTGTATAAAGGGAAGGGAACCAAACCTTCCTAGGAGCATTCTTAGTAGTATTTCCAGGATACTCCGAATCCATTAAAGTTTAATGCTTTGCAAAAACTGTCAACAAATGCAACAAAAAAAAAAAAAAATCAATGGATATACCAATTACGAGCTATGAAGCACGGGTACGCCAGAAAAGTCGCCGTATGTGTACCATGTATCGGTACTGGTGCGGGTATGCCCGCAAAATACGTAACCGGTACAGGATTTAGAGTGCTTATGGTTAAAATGAATTAATGATCAATTCATCAACTTTTATTTCCCAGCTAAAAAAGTGATCCATAAACCACAAGTGGCAAGAAATTGACAATGCAATAAACAAACTGAAGATTGGATGATCCAAACCATCACAAGATCGGAAATCCACTAGATTAAAAATGTACATGTACGTTTATCTTGCAGAAAACAAGGGTATATATACAATAGAAGAACATACAATTGAGATTGATTGCGAATGAGGAACAAATCAGCCTCTTGAATGATTTTGTGCTTCTCTAGGGTTTTTGTGTTGGCTCTCTGTTTCTCTCTCTTAACGGATTTATATAGCGTCATTTGCTGCTGGCTTTGTCACCCTCTGTTTCTCTCTCCCCCTCCTGAATTTCCAGGGTTTTAGACAGAGAGCAAGGTAGTTACGCTTAGGGCTCTAAATGGGCGAAGCCCAAAATTCGGTCTTTGGTCGTGGGTTGGGCTATAAATTCGGTCTTGTGATGGTTTGGACTGTTGGATCATGGACCCTATAGTGCACAAAACACACGCGGTGTAGTGCACTATATCCGGCCGTCTATTTCGACAATACATGACTAGGATTTAATCCAAACAATAGACAGTTGGATTTAATTCATTACTCCGATTAAATCCAAGTCATTCATTGGTGTTATGAATGGTTAAATAGCGCACTACACGGTATAGTGCATTTTAGGTAGTGCACCATCCCTGAATCTGAATTCTGTTGTATTTGTTCAGTGTTATTAGTTGACAAATATTTTGAAAAATACAACTTCACCCAAGGATTTGAATAACGCATCATACCGTATTGATGAGGACGTACCTTTTTGCATGCAAAATTATTAAATCCAATGATCAAAGGACACGTGGTCAGTCTAGACGTTGGTAACAAATAAATAAATGAGAAGCACCAAATTATGTTGCTTGTAAGGAACTCAATACGGTGCCATTTTATTTCAAATTAAATAGGTAGTTATTGGCAGTTATTGCCAGATACGACTAAAAGGTATGAGTACATGGGGCTTCGAAGCCACTTTAATGATTAATAAGTATATGGATTCCATCTTGTGACACGTGTACAGTGCATGCAGGTGACGGTTGAACTAATTGCACATAGAAATAGAAATAGATCGTGGAAGTTAATTTAAACACAATTTAGCCATATGAAAAATGTGATTCAAGCAGTGAAACCCAATATGCACACGTTCAAAGTCTTTTGGAGGGAAATAGCGACATTTTGAAGATGAGCAGGAGTGTTCGAAGCAATGTTATTGATCTCGTCCCGTACCGGCCGGTATCGGTCGGTATGTCCCGTACCGGAGCAAAAACGGTACATGCTTCACTATGTTTCGTTCCGCCCAACATACCGCTATGTTCCGGCCGTTCCGGGCTGTTCCGGCTTGTTCCGGTCACTTCCCGGATCTCATCCGGTACATAATGATACACGCGCAGATGCACATAAAGATCATTGTTGCTGCGTGAAGAAGAAGAAGATGGAGACGAAAGGAAGAGGAACGAGGTACCAGATTTGGAAGAGAACCGTTGTTGCGTGAGATGATCGCCGCAGATGGAGAAGACGAACTGCTGCAAGTCTGCAACGAAAGGAGAAGAGGACTGTTGCTTTCCATTTAAAATTAGGGTTTTTGTTTTTAGATTTTATTTTTTGGGCTCCAACTTTTATTTGGGCTTGTAAGTTTTATGTTACAGTGGGCTTGTTTATTCTTTTTGGGCCACTAATGGACTTGATATTTGGACAAACATTTTCTATGGGCTTTTATTGTGTAATTTTATTACAAAAACTACCTATTATTTCACATGTTAAATTCTAAAAATATATAAAAAAATATACAAAATAATTATTGCGGCAAAACCGAAACGGTACCGAGATATAGACCGGTACCATTACGTACCGTTCCAGTCGAGAAAACGGTACGCTTGCCAGTACGAGATTGATAACATTGGTTCGAAGTCCAGAAGAAAGCAAGGTCTATAAATAGAAAAAGTTGAAAAGTGAAGAACCCCCGGACAAATCTTCAACAAACAGCAAAAATGATGTTTGGTTTGTTTTTAGACGGTTAGGATTGTAGTTATAGGAATTCGACTTAGTTTGAAGTAGTTTAGGAGTAGATGAAAGAAGTTTTTGTAACCATCCAGTGTTCCAATTTCTTGTTACTGTTCTGTTTAAAGTTGAAGAAGAATTCAAAGGAATTCGACTTTGTTGTTCTTTAGCTTCTTGATAAAATTGGTTTTGATTTCTTCATTTTGAAAAGAAAATTCTCTTAGTTGAGGTAATTGAACCATTCAAACACAATCATCTAATTAAATTTGGTTTCTAAAGTTAAATTTGAGAAGGAAAAATTATAAGCCTTCTCTGACACGCTCACACGTAATTATTTTCATTTATTAAGAAGCAAAAAGACCAAACAGTACCGAATTAGTGTTTAACCAGTACACCAGTCTCCAAATTTCATACCGGCTTAGGAAAGTAGGGTAAAATACTAAAAATAATTTTTATATTATAAGAATTAATTAATAGATGTGGTTTCCATCTTAGGACGTTTTCTCTCAATTTTCATTCAGGGTGCACGTGGTTTTTGCATTAACCTAAACAACGGATTGAGATTTTTAAAATGGCTATGAAAACATTAAACAATGTTGCATATTTAAACATGGGAGAGTTAATTAGACATCCTAAACAAATAAAATACTTATGATTCCATCCTGTGCTTTTTGAATAGTTATGATCACATCCCGACTTCTGGATAATCCCGAAAAAGCCCTCTGAAATTATTTGACCCTCAATATTTCCTATATTATGTCATCATATATGGGTTTCTTAAAGTCCTAAACCTCAAACATCTTCTCTCTCATTGCAATTAGGTCGGCAGTTGCAAAGCTTTTCCCCTTCTTCAGCGGACGGTTACCATCCCAAATCACATCCCCACCAATCTCTATCCCGATCCCTATTTTTATGGAAGAAAAAATCCCCATAACCCTCATCCCATTCCACCATTCCATTCCTCAGAAATTTCCTGAAACCCACCATCCCATTAAGCAGAACGGTTACGTCAACGGACGAAAACCTTAGAGTGGTGGCGATCGGCGGTTGATAAGAAGTACTGACGGCAGAAAATACGAAGCCCAGGCCGAGTTCAACACCGGAGCAAACATAGTGCTTCCAATCCACCTCAATCGGTAAACCCCGAACTAGTTGACGTCATAGGTGATCCAGCCATGGCTCGTAAGTTCTTTTCCCTAAACCAAAATCTTCCATGTTTTCTGTTTTTTGGACAAAATCACTGTGATTACTTTGAATTCCACAGTAGAATTCGCATGTCTATGAATTTTTTTCCTTTCCTTCTTATGGTTTATTAGTGATACATTTTTACTGTTTGGAGTAATACCAAATATGGTGAATCATTGAACCATGTCTACTGTTTGAATAAATCATTTTTACATAATGAGA
>JAXBDA010007329.1:0-17899 GCA_036023075.1 Gaultheria prostrata
GACCTTAAAAACACGTTTTGAACACATCTAACGGTTCGGATCGTTGAGATTTGATCCAGAACACAGAGGTCCGGATTTTATTCCGGTCCGGACGTCCGGACCGGAAGTGGACTGTATATATATATATAGGGGGGGACGACTGCCCCTACTATCCACCCCTGGCTCTATCCTTGCCTACAAGAATCTCAGCTGCAAAACTCTTTCCTGATAGCTGATAGGTGGATTGATACGAAACTTGATCGAAAATCTCTCCTACAAGAATCTCACCTCTGATAAGTAGAATTCAAGTACCTTTTTAGTTCCTTACAGTCTAAACATAAAAATGTAGATTCACACAAAAACAACTTTTCAGTTTTTTATGATCCAGAAGAGCCCTATTCACAAGACCCCACTGCCGTATCCTCCCTTTGTACACTTCTTGATCTTCCTTAGGTTCCGAGACAATGCCATTTTCCATCTTCTTTTGGTTTCTAAGCATCAATGTTTGTATTGGTGCTAAGTGCAGCAACTCTCTCCAAAATCCTCCACAACTCAAGACGGTCGAATAGGACCATGATTGATCTTATTTTGAATCACACCAAATGAGAGGGATCCCAAATACTCTGTGTGTTTATCTTTCCTTGCAATGAAGCAAAGGCATAAGACGCGCTCAATCCATAAATAAGCAAAACAGCATAATAAGCTCAAAAGATGTTATGGTTTCATCTTTTCATTTGAGGAGAAATAACCTCCAAATCAAACCATGTTCATCGAAACCTTTTCTCAGGCATATATCTTCACTTGGGAGGAGGAGGAGGAGGAGGAGGAGGAACACATTAGAGACTTACAGTTCGGAGAGGCACTTCCCATTGATGAAATCAACTTCTGCCAGTGCTAGGCCAAGTCAAATTCTGCCTATATTCCACAATACTCGGTTTGTCTCCGTCCACAATATTGGTTAATGGTTACAGCTTTAATAAACATTGCAGGGACTTTCAAAATATCTGCTACATAGGCAACAACGGCTCCCTGCAGCCCAAACATATACACATGAAACGGCTTGCCGCAATGTAAGTGCACAAAAACATGAAAAAACACACCCATTTACAAAATTTATGTAGCAAAACTCTACTGCTTAGCTAATTCTTGTACTTCTCTGTAAAGAGAGATATTCTCATGGCTTGAACCCACAACAGTGGTGTGAGCATAACATTTTCCATTGTTTCATGTCACAACCACTAAGAGGTCACAGGTGGTATAGACAGGGAAAAAACCCCATGACCCAATGGAGTTTAACAACCAACAGTGGAGATAAATGGGCAGGGCACAACTCAGATGCGGGACTGGTATTGTTCATCTGAGATTCTGAAATCTGAATCATTATCCGAGTTCCCCGTTCTCTGCAGAAGATGCGAGTTCTCTGCAAAAGATGTGACTGCTCATAAACTTTACTTTGGGTATAAGGTTCTGTTCTTCTCCGGGATAGGAGTGTGTGATTGATCTTTGGTCTGAGACGGAACTTCGGGGTGCTCAACAGGCAATCAGTCTCATAAATTCTACTGTTAATCTCGATGGAGAGCATGGGAACTCTTTCCCAAAGTTGGTTGTTAGTCGTTACTAGTAGGGAAGTTTACCATCTTACTAATTTTCATCTGGATAACACTAATGATCTGGCCACTACATGCATGCTCCTTGTCTACTTTATTTTGTTTGTATGCTGTATGTTGCGTGGTGTGAAAAGTGCTCTTTGCTAAGATTACTATGTTGTCCACCTCTTTTACTGTGACTTGTGCTGACTCAGCAGGTAGCCGAACCGACCAACATTCCCACGTCTAGTTATTGCACCCTTGTTGGCGACAATCTTATTATGTGGCACAGTGGCAGTGTAAGATGTCATGTAACTATTACTGCTCATTCGATTGCTGAATCAGAATTTTGGCAATCAAGCTACTAACAATCTTGCTTTTCATGAGCACATCAAATATACCAAAATGGATTGTCCATTTATTTGAGAATTTTCAGTGGGGAAACATATTGTCTCTGCTTATGCTTTGGATGACTAGTTTGGTTATATTCTCTCGAAGGGGTTAATACGTCTTCCCTTTAAGCTATTGTTTTTCAAGCTGGGCATATTTTATATCCAAGCTCTGGCTTGTAGGGAAATGCTAGAGTGGTACCCTTATATTGTTAGTTTTATCCCCTATATATCCAATTAAGGGCACCTTTTTACTCTTGTAGTGTACAATAAACTTATGCTGCGGTGAACTGACAAATGATTAAAGTCCTAAACCTTCGGGAAGCCGTCTTTCTTCTTCTTCTCCATATCTTCTCAAACCCTCAACTTATCCTTCAACTCATTATCTGTGACTTAAGACTGCCAACTATTTAACCCAAGTCCTACGTTCTTTATTGGAGCACTATTTTTTCGTCAAGCGGCAGAAGATATACATTCAAGGAGTTACAATAAGGAGACAAAAATTCCAATACAAGAGAACTGATAACTTATTCTTGTCTTCGACAAGATTAGACTCCTCGACATTTTGTTTTAGCAGAGAGTGCATAGGAGAGGCCAACTGGTCTAGCCTAGGTTCATTCATACCCTATTTATTGAAAAGAAGAGTAATCGACGCCTGACTTGGAATTTTCCAATAGGGATAGTTTATTATCTTTCAAAACTAAAAAGCTAAAAATGCAGGGTTAACTAAAAAATAAAAAAAGCCCATGTAAAATAGTTGGATTAAAAAGAAAATGGTAACTCCAACTTTTAGTAATTGAGAGCAGACATGATTCATCAGTTACCTCCATATCTTCAAGTGTTGCATCATTTTCAACAATTGATGCCTCGTCCTGTGGGGCCTCGAAAGAGTCACAGGTAGTCAATTTGCCAACCCGAACGAGGACAAATCATAGATGAAACTTTGACAGAAGCTATGTTCCATGATGAAGCAATTAAAGATCAAGTTCATTCTAGAATCCAATTCTTTAAGACAATCTAAAAATACAAACCATTAGGCTCCATTAAGCTAAAACATCGAGCAACATGCTTCTTGAACAGTTGAAGAGAAGGAAAAAAAAAGATGCTCAATTAACTCAACGGCCTTTAACCAGTACAACACTAGGACCCAAGGAGTATTTAATTTCCTTTTCCCTAGAAATATCCTGATTTGTAGGAATCTTTGAATATGCACATCGAGCTAAGCGTGTGACATTGGACTGGGTGTTGGAAGTTGGAACGCCAAATCCCTCAAAAAGGAAAAGGTTATCAAATGTATCATCTATTTCATTTTCAAAGGGAGAGCACTCTTTTGGTGGGGACAACCTTTGAAGCTGGCTCACTTTTTGAGTTCTAAAAATTACCCACAGACTAAAATTGCTCATATATCACAACTGTGGTAAAATACTTGAATCATTGATGATAACTCTGTAACTTGAATATAGTAGTTGCTTTAATCCCACACCCCATAATTTGTCGTTTCAGTTACATGTAGTAACATGATTAAGGAAAAACTTCTAAACTACCCATGGTCAATAGCTCTTAATATCAAAAACACACAAGGGCACCTGTACTATGACCATGTGCAACAAACTAGTTAAAATGAAAATTGTTTATAAGTTGGGAAGATCATTAATCACCAATTTTTGCTCCATTATATCAAATGGAAGATGGAAGTGGTCAAGGCCAAGGAATAGCACTAGTAAGTTTTCCTCCTTGTATTGACAGAAAGGACTATGTGGTATGGGTGCCTTCCACTACTGGGCAGTATTCTACCAAGTCTCTCTGGAAGCTAAGGATTAACAATGTGAAGGTTCCTTGGGCTCCTATTGTATGGTTCCATTGGAATGTTCCTAAATGGGCAGTCATCACTTGGTTGGCATGCCTGGGAAAGTAGGAAAGCTAGCTAATAAAGACTGATTGAGAAGATGGGGGATGAATGTGGATGAGGCTTGTGTTTTGTGCTCTCAAACTGCTGGATCACAGCAACAGCTTTTCTTTGAGTGTGTTTTCTCTAATGCCATTTGGAGAACAATATTTGGCAAATTCCACATTCGAAGAAGTTCAGGGGTTTAGAGTGTTGAACTAGATTGGGCCTGTATAAGTTGCACTGGGAAATCATTCAGAGCTACTCTGTTCAAAGTCTCTTTGGCTATCCCCAATTCTCCACAACAACCCAAAATCAAGCACCACCGGGACAAAAATTTCCGCATGCAATCTATGCATAATTTCAGACCAATCACGAAAATCAAACCAGAAAACCCCATTAATGAACTGAAGAGTTCAAGAGAAAAGAAAAATGACAGTGCATCTAATATTAATTAAATGAATAGTTCAAGTCCAAAGGAAGCAAATTAATACCCATGGTAGCGACCTTTCAGGCGCAGTGCTTTTGGTCTGAGCTCTAATAGTGACCGGCGACCGCCAGTTAACACCGTGACTCCACCGGAGACAGGAAAGCAGACGAGAAAAACTAGCGATCGATTGTGGGGAAGAAAGGGATGAAGGTCTAGAGAGTGAAGGTGCAGAGAGAGATGATGAGGAGGAGAAGCGAGCTCTGGAAGCTCTAAGAAGTAGATAGAGAAGAAGAAGAAGAAAATGATCGAACAATGGGGGATTTTGGGTTTTTCTTTTTTGTCCACGACACAGGTTGAAACTGTGTCATGCCCTCAGCAACGACGTCGTTTGAGCATTACATTTTAGTTCTACCCGGGCTGAAAAGTAACTTGGAATTTTGTTTTTTTTAATTTCCAACGTCATGACACAGGTTCAACCTGTGTTATGCCTCTAGCAACGACGACGTTCAAACAAAGCATTTAGTTCTAAGAACTCAAAGGTCTTACAAGGACAATTTCTACCTATATCGACTATTATTTAATAATTCGAAACATTCTTCTTATAAAAAGTATTATGACACATATGATGTACGAATATATCTTAAATAAAATGAATTTTAGTACTTAATCTAAATGAATTTACATTTCTTAAAATGGATTTGGATACATTGAATCATATGTCTTTCTATATCAAAAACTCTTAAGAGACTTAAAATACATTTTCTATCTATTTGAATGATATTTTTAACGATCTGATACATTCATAATATAGAACGTAGAAAAATACAAATCATAAAAAAAATTTGTATTAATTGAAAATGAATTAGTACTTGATCTTAATGAATTTATATTTCTTAAAATGGGTTTGAATATACTGAATCAAAATCATAACAATCGGGTTTCAACATAATATCCCCGTACCCCTTGTTTGACACGTGTTTACACTCGATCTTAACCGTTGAATCAAATTCTCAATCTCACTGTTCTCTTCTCCAGCGAAACCACTCAATCTCCGGCATCTTTACTTCGCCGCCGGCTAACTGCCTCTGTGTTCGTCCTCCATCTCCTTTCCTTTTTCTCTGTCTCCTGATTTTATTCATTTAACGATCTCTTCGACAGGTATCTTATGAGCAGCGAGCCGAAAGCGAAGGCGATATGAGCCCTAACAAGAATGATTTATTAGTGTAGCTTTCTACTGCTTGTGATGGTAATCTCTAAGCTATGCTTGATTCATTCCTTTATCTATTGATGTTCTTGTTGTTTTTTCTGAAGAAAAATCATGAAGAGATTTTGTCTGCCTCTTGCAAGCAAATTTAACCATTTCACCAAACCAAACATTTAGGTTTGTTACTCTTGACCAAAGGAAACATTAGGTTTATTGTGTTTAGTCAGATAATCTTGAGATTTCCTCCTTATAAGTTGTAACAATTGAATAGTGGCTACCATATCCTCTGTTTCATAGGTGGATCCCTTTACTTTTTCGTTGGGAGATTTTGCTAATATAAGCTTCCAGTGTAGAATGGGAAGAAAATAATGGAGAATTTGGAATCATGGTAAATTTGAAAAATTATCTGAATTCACTGTGTTTGAACTGTTTGATATGAACATCGACGGATCTTCTGAAAATCAGTCTTTCTAATTTCTGATATTGTTTCGAGCCACATGGGAACCTCATTCCTTCAACTCCACATGGTAAATCACACTATTAGCTAGATGGGATTACTTCTTTCATAACTCAATTTTCGGCTAGCTAGACTGACTAATCACGGACCAATCACACCGTTCACTAGTAGGGAAGCCAATTAAAGACGGGGCAAAAGCCCGCATGGACTGGTCGTACACAGAAACACTGGAAATAGATGATCGTGAAACATCTGGAGTAAAAAACAACTTCACAAGCTCCTTATTTTCTATTAAACATCATGACTCTTTTCACACCACGCCACACACCACACAATTGAACATATACCATCTTCATCTTACATTGCTTCACCAATCCAAATTAACCTTAGTACACTTCTCAAATATTGTCCTTAATCCTGATAAACAGAAACATTAGGCCTCGGTTCAAAATCCTTAACAAATGACTTCTCCCCTTTCAGACCAACATCATCGTGGTAAACTGAGACATTAGGCCTTGGTTCAAAATCCTTAACAAACGACTTCTCCTCTTTTAGACCAGCATCATCATGGTAAACTGAGACATTAGGCCTCGGCTCAAAGTCGTTCGCAGAGGATTTTCCTCCAGTTAGTTTGGTACTATTGTCATGGTAGCCAGTCACGCTAGGCCTCAGTTCAAAGTCTTTCACAATAGCCTTAACCGTTTCGTCATTGTGTGTCGCTTTCGTTGACGTGTGACAATCGGTTTGCGTAGTGGTTGCGAGGGGTGACGCTGAGGCCCGTGGGAGGAGGCTGTGAATCGCTTTTGGCATGGGTTGATCCTCCATAACGCCTTTCCAGTATTCTCCGGAGTCAGGTCTAGCATCAATTGTGCTTCCAAACTGTTCAATGAAGATGCACAAAACATTTGATATTTACACTATAAGCACTGAAATAGTTTCAAAAATGGTGTTCAAGAACATATAGAGGCAGACTGTGTGTCACCGACATGGACACGTGACATGGATACAGACACAACACCCCCGGCGAGTGTCCTGGCGTATTCTTTGAGTAAAAAATGTGGAGAAAAATGCAGCACACTTTTGATTTGAGAGTCGGACACACGTATCCAGAGGTCACGTATGGTGTCGGTGCCAGCCAAATGCTTGACACCATACATGACCTCTGGTTACTGTGTCCGTGCTACATAGGTGGTAGAATTGCATTCATTCCAAATACATCAGAACGAATGAAGTGCTACCACATTACATGCAAACGCTGTTGTATAATTTTATGGGAAAATTAAAGTTTACTCAAAGTGTACTAATGATTTGCAATTTAGGAAAATTGAGTACTTTCCCCCCTTGGAAATTCTTATTCTTACCAGGACAAGTGAGAAGAGAATGAAGAAAGCAAAAAGAGATCCCATTTCTAGCTCTTGGGTTTTCTTAATTCTTCATAAATGGTTCTATGACCACATGCTATATATTAACATCGGTTTGGTGGAATAGGAACCATAGGATTCACGTGGGCTCTAAATAGTCCATTAATGTAGATGGAAAGCATCAATTATACTTGTTTTTGTGTGCGTACAAACATTGTGGATTTTAAATTGTTTGGTTACTATTGCCCTGATTTTCTTTTTCTGATTATACGATGGTGATAGCAGACAAATCATGCAATCAATGTACAGAAAAATGCAGGCAAGGATCATCAGCTTCATAACCACCATTTTGGTCTAAAAGTCCATTGGCTGCGTTGAAGCTGAGACTGAAATTGCTTCAAGAAGATTTAGGAAAATGCCAACTGTTAGATAAGATTTTGGACAATCTCTGTTCTTTATTTTGCATTATGGGCTAGAATCCAAGAGGCCTGTCTTGATATCCCAATTCTTTGGATAATGGATATTGTATTGCAGCTATAGTTAAAATATCCAAAAAGGAGTTTTCACTAGGATTTGATATCTTTTTTATGTTTAAATCTGATCTTTATTTTGCATTATGAGCTAGAATCCAAGAGGCCTATCTTGATATCCCAATTCTTTGGATAATGGATATTGTATTGCAGCTATGGTTAAAATATTCAAAAAGGAGTTTTCATTTGGATATGATATCTTTTTTATATTGAAAGATTTGTAAAATATGATCCTAAGGTAAGAGTAATGAAAACTGTAAAGGCAAAAGAACAGTGAACAGTATAGTTGATTGACGAAACAATTATCATCAAGTTTGAACGAATTGGACACTTTCTTAACTTCTTTTTTCTTGTACGAGGCTTATGGATTTAACTTCTTGTAATGTTTTTGTTGTGCAGTGCTCTAATGGGAACAATAAGATGGACGCTACAAGCCTACAAGACACCCCATGAATGATGGTATCCCTACGGGTACGAATATGTTACGACTCCATAGTATGGATGTTGATGACAAATATCATAGTGATGTCGAAAAGGGGCATGCCATGGATGGCCATCTACAGATTCATGGTGAGCAAGATAGTGGTGATGCTCATATACACATGTTCATGCCCATCCATCATCACACATGGATCACATGGACCCTTCACTCATGGTGTTCTTCTTTATAGAAGACCTAAAGGTGGGAAAAACAATTCCAATTTACTCCCCAAAGAGAGACCCTTCTTCCTCTCCTCATTTCCTACCCAGAGAAAAATCTATTTCCATTCCTTTCTCACTAGAATTGCTCCCTCACCTTCTTCAAATCTTTTCCTTTCCTCAAGACTCTCCACAAGCCAAAGCCATGGAAGATACACTTAGAGAATGCGAGATGAAACCCATAAAAGGAGAGTCCAAGTTATGTGCCACATCCTTAGAATCCATGCTTGATTTTGTCAATGAAATCTTTTGATTCAATTCCCAAATCGACAGCTCGTTTGCAGAATTATACTATCTTGAAAATGCCCAAAGAAACTCCAGCTCCAAAAATGGTGGCATGTCACACCATGGTGGCATGTCACACGATGCTCCAGGTGTTCAAGGTATTGCTACAGGGTGAAAATGGAGACAGAGCGGATGCTGTTGCTGTTTGCCACCTGGACACGTCTCAGTGGAGCCCGGATCATGTGTCCTTTCAGGTACTAGGGATCAAGCTAGGGTCCAAACCTGTTTGCCATTTCTTCCCAGTCAGTAATCTTGTGTGGATTGCATTGCCTAGCTTGATCAAGTCTTAGAATTGGAGTGTGGTAACTGAATTCCTTCCACTTTGTTCTCATATCTTGCGTGTGCTTGTTTATAGTAAAACATATGAAGATCAAATTATGGTATTGTTTCGTGACTTAAGTATTGTATTTTTTCCCCAGAAATTATGCCACTATGTGGCAAGCATATCCACCATAATCAGTTGTAAAAGATTGCTTCTTGGTATGTAAAGTCAATGGATTAGGGAGTTGGAACTTATTTTTATGCTGGGAGTTGCGAGTGATCAAATCCATAAGTTGCTCCTGTCTCATTTTTGCTACTAGATGCTACAATGGATGATTTGAGGAGGTTTGCTAATGTTAATCAATCATGACTTACGTAACTTAAATGCGAAATATGATAGAAATGCCTTGAACATAATGCTTGCATTAGCAAAATGGGCAGTGATAGAGGGAAAGTGTTTTTTTTTTTTTTTTGAAAACTTTCAAAACTGTTGAAATTCGTGAGAGTGAGGATTGAGAGCGGCAGTGTAGAGTAAGGATTGAGAGCGAGAGCAGAGAAAATCTTTGTGTGGATTGCATCCTAGTTTAATATAGTCTTATAGTTGGGGTGTTGTGTGTATAATTATTACTGTACTCGGACAGTGTTTGATTCACTGAAACGAAGCTAAAATGAAATGACCATTGCATTGGAATTCCCATTCCGATGCTTGGTTTTCTAGAAAATGGCAGCATGTTACAAATGGGATCATCATTTACCAATTTAGGTATGTGGCGGTTTTATTGGGAGGCTAATGAATGCTCATTTCCTTTTCTTTCCAAAATCATTCCAGCATACCAAACAATACATGGAGTGCAACTGTTCAAGAGCCTTTAGCAGGGCGTGTGGTGTATTTGTACAACCACTGCCACATATATCACGAATGGTAACATGTAACAGGTCTACTGATACGTCTGGATATAATATGCAAGCAATAGCTACGCTGCAAAACAATTGGTCGCTAATTGCCACTGTTAACAAATATGCAGCTTCTGTGCCCCTCTGTCTTTGGCCGGAGACATCTGAGAAATTGGATGCTCAACATAGGGATATATAATAGGAGAAATTATACCACGAACGGAAGCCATGAAAACCATCGGAAAGCACAGATTACTTACAAAATATCTTAGACGGGGTGCAAACGAGCCGAGCCGAGCTTTGTAGTATTCAAGCTTGGTCAAAAAATCGAGCTTGGCTAGGTTATGAGCTGAGCCCGGGTAATTTACTTAATGAGCCTCTTTAAACGAGCCGAGCCTATACAATCGAGCCGAGCCAAGCCGAGCTTTAGTGAGCTTGTTAACTAAACGAGCCTGAAAATCAAGCTCGAGCTCAGCTAGTTTACTTAACGAGCCGAGCCACGAGCAGCTCGGTTCGTTTGCAGCCCTCCACAGTTCCGGAGTTTCAAGTGTCAGGGAGGGGCCGGAAAGAAGGCTGCAAAACTCTCCTAATGTATTCCCACAAAATGATATAGCTACGCCAAGAGCAAAGGCTGATGATAGGGAAAAAAAAAATACCCAGTTGGTGTTTTTTCAAATTACATTTGATTGGATTTTCCCACTGTAATACAAGACATGATTTCAAATTTTAACTAAACATGTACTACTAAGCACAACCTCCCTCAGAAAAGAGGCATAATTGATCTAAGTTAATCAGGGATACTGACATGCCTATACTATAGTATCAGCTCTTTTTGTGCCTTACTATGGCCGGGAACCTTAGGCCTCAATTTCTAGGCACGGCGCGGCTGTGATAGATTATAAGATTAGGCCTCGTATCGAAATCCTTTCTGAAGTGGTCCATGTTTATGCTATCAGAAGATGTGTGCCATTTTTTGATCTTCTCTTTGGATAGAGATGATGGATCTTGATGGAGTATCAGTTGTTGAATCATCTCGGGCATCGGCTCGCCTTTCATTATGCTCTTCCAGTAGTCTGCTGGATCTTTTCTTGCATCACATGAGCTGTAAAACTGACCACGAAAAAAGATTGATAAATTCTAAACAAGAACTTAAATAAACATAGCTTCATTTACACATATATATATGCAGACGTTTATATAATTTTACAATCAGGTGTGGAAGCCGGGAAAGCATAGAGCTTACCAGGAAAAGCAAGGAAAGGAGGAGGAAGGCAGATAAAGCTTTCATTTCTTCTTCCCTTTATTGGAACCTATAATTGTGCTCAAAACTTTATTTTCTTGGACCATTTCAAAGAGGCCATATTTATATTGTTTTGGGTGCGTTCCGTAATATTTTTGTTCTATAGTTTTTACAATTTTTACTTAAAAAAAATAGAATACAGGTCTAAATACGTTACCAAACACCTCCTTTGTGAGTCTGTATTTAAAGGGGATTATTTCATGGCACTGGGTCGATGTCAAGGACTAGTAAAGGTTAGACTGTGTTTGGATCTTGATCATAAAAATAAAAGTAGCTTCTTCACTATATAACCTCCTTCTCTCTTCGTTAACCTCTCCGTTCTCCTCTCTGTGTCTCTATAAATCCACGATCCAAACACAACCTCAAGGAACAGACTATGGTTGAAGAAGAAAAATTTAATAAAATGATTGGTAGAAGAAGAAAAAATTGGTACTGTCATTTTAACCAAGCCAAACAAAGCCTTAGATGCATCAGCTGACAATATTTATCCAACCATAATGCTTTTACATGTATTAGTTGCTGACAAAGCCTGGATAGATAGAGGAAAGTTTGTGGGCATATCAGCTGCTAATAACAGTCAGTCCCTTGATTGGCTGACAATAACAGAAGCCTCCTTGGGCCGTTGATTTATTAAAAACAACACACATAGTCAACTCTAGGAGGGTCCCACCTCAAATGTCCTCATGTACTTTAATGAAAATTTTATGTTTCATTTTATAAAAAAAAATTGAAATTGGCACTCCTTTTTTTTTGCTCTATTAGGTGAAGTTACTAAAACACCCTTGTAATTATGAAGCAAAAGGTAAATATAATATAAAGTACAAATGTTGTTTAGTAACTTCGCATAATAGAGACAAAAGAAGGGAGTGCTAATATCAAAATAAGGAATGCCAATATCAAATTCAAAAACAAAAAAAAATACGCCGATTTGGAGTCTTTTGTGCCTCTTCTGTTCTACTAGATTGCAACTCTGTGAATCCATCAGCTACAATTAACACATCAAATGTTATGACTTGGAAAATTGTGAAAAAGGGAAGTTGGAGTGATCCTAGAAATTCTTCCCTCTCTCGCTCGCGTGCACAAACGCGCGCGGGCATGAGCACTAAATACCGTTGATGTTTTAGAGCAAAATCATCTTGTGCCAAATTTTATGCCAAAGTCAAAATTTCCAAATGCAAAGCCATTGCCGATACCCAAAACAAAAAAATGCAATGCCATAGTTGGGCCAAATTTAACAATTACCAAACTTTTCACATCATCCAAGTCATTTGATTTGTATTAACAAATGATATGTGTTTAATTCAATGATATGAATATGAGATTGCGCCAAAATGGTACCCAAATAGTTGGGATAGTATTGCTATTTTATTGCATTTTAACAATGTACCAAGCTAAAAATATGAGTCATATGACTTTGACAATCTCTTTTCTATACCAATAGGTGGACTTTTCTCTAGGAACTTCTTGATGCCACGTGTATGGTCGGCTAGTTCACTTGGTCACCATAGAATAGAATCTCTCTAGAGTTGTCTTCTCAATTTTCATATGTTTATTAATATTTGCTCACCACATTTTTAATATACTGTAGCTTTTTTCAGTCTTCAATTCTACATAACCAATAAGTTTTGGGTAGAGTTGGATATGATATTTATAATGATAATGATCTAACCCATAGAGGGCAACAGAGGGAAGGCTATTTATACCTCAACTAATTTCTTCCTCGGTCCGGTTAAAGGCAAGCCATCTACGCCGGATTAGGGGATTCACAACAAATTACTTCTTACAACTTGACCCAAAGAATCAAACCTAATTGTGTGAGGAGCAAACTCATCAACCAATCGGACTAGCTCTGATACACTGTCAAGGTTTTATATCCAACTCAAAACTAATTGGCAATGAGTGAAGATACCGCCTAGACTCATATACTAGTTTTTGGAGGTTATAATTAACTAATGTGGGACAAGTTTTGACAAAAAGAAATCGTTACTAATTGAATCAGGTTAATTGGAGGTTATAATTAACCAATGTGGTCCTCCAACCTGCGGTGGGAACGAGCTTCAGAAGGTATATATAGATCTGGTCACACCACCCTCCTTCCCAAGTGTCTGATGGGTCCGTCCTCAACGCTGTTTTTTATGACTTTTTTATTGTTTTGTTTTTGTATTTTATATTCCTGACCTTTTGAGTCCGTAGTAATCATTTTGTTTGATAAAAGGATGATCTTTTTCTGTCAAAAAAGAACGGTATGGGGTGCCCTTGTCGGCAAATTAGACTTTCAACCACCAAAAAAGAAAATGTTATCTTCCATTAAGGCATTGAAATTTTTATTGGATGGCATAAAAAATGCATCTAATACTGTGGTAATGCATCTAACTAAAGATAGAGGAGTACTACTATTTCTTAATTTTTCTTAGTAACAACCAACAATCTGATTCAATCAATGGTCAAGATTTCAAAGGGTAAGAATCTTGCTTGTAAGCATACTTTTAGCAAATCTGGACCATCAAAGTATCTTACACCTTAAGTCTAGATTTGCTTAAAGTATCCTACAGGTGGATACTTTTTGAAATATGGACTATGAATTGTAAAATGGACGGTTTAATTGCGCACTACACTCCGTAGTACACCTCTGCACTACAAGGTCCCCAAGTCCCCCGTTTCCGGTTGAATATACTGGTAGAGAATACGAGGATTTTTTTGTAAGTCGTCTCAATTTTCATGTGCTAGAATATTAAAATAGCCTTTTCAGTTACAAATGAAGAAAACTGATTGGTTTGCGGTGTTTGACTTATAGAACCAGACTAGATATGTATTAACGAACTACAAGCTACAAAGTAGCAATAGCACAATTTTTTGTCAACAATTTGAGCACATGAAAGTGATTGGATGTTAAAAAAGATTAATAAATTTAAAAAAGAAAAAGAAAAAAAAAGGGAAGGAGAAAGAGAAAAAGTCTGCTGCAGTTTGTGCTCTGGAGAGCTCTGTTTGGCTTGACCAATTGGTGAAAGCAACATACATTGAATGCAATGAATAATTGGTTTAAGGTAGTGATTAGATGGCCTTTCCAATTGTCCAAATAAGATGAGCCACTAAATTTTGGATAAGTATGAGACACAATTGTGTCTTGAACCATCTAAATGCACGTGTATGTGCCGCGCATTAGACAATTGCGGTCATAGCTGTGTCCGAATCTGTGTTCTAAACATGTGCTCCTTCCCATTTCCTTCAGAGAGAATACACAAAGAAAGTAGAACAACTTGGGAGAAGAGAAGTGATGGGTCATAGAATTTCCTCTTTCAGTTTCCTCTTCACTGTCCTACTTGTTTCCCAGGTAATTTCTGTACATATTTTCTTAGTACCCTCTTATCTTTGTTGGTGTATTTCTTTCATTGATTCTTCACTTCTGATGGTTTTGATTTCTCTCTGTTGCTCTGTTCTTTCCTCCTCCCCTTGTTAGATTAACAAACAAAACAGAACAAATTCCTCAACAAAAGGGGCCACTTTCTCTTTATCAATCTATCGTTGAAGTACTCTTGATCCATCATACATAGAGGTTCATTTCTTCAGGTTTTCGGAGAAATTTTTCAGCCCCGAGTGGGACCAGCTGACACTGCCACGTGGTGCCCGTCGGCTCATCCGGGTCGTCCATTTGTATTTCGGACGGCCCAGATCTATTGGGGTAAATTTACCCCTCAAAATTACAAAAATGCCACCGAACAATCCCAACAGATCTGGGCCGTCCAAAACATGGATGGATGGCCCGGATGAGCCGACAGGCACCACGTGGCAGTGCCAGAGCTAGTACCCGCTCGGCACTGATATTTTTTCCAGGTTTTGGAGATAACTGATGAGTCATTTATGCTGAATTGGGTAACATAGTCCATGATCCAAACCCTCTATACATCTATGATCTAAACATAGTCTCAAAACCTCGCCGAGAATGGTTTTTGGTGTTTTTAATGCAAGTTTCGGAAAGGATTTACAGTTTATTTAGGTCGGAGACTAAATGATTTGAACTGCTGTGATTTGATTATAGTGCTGCACCCACTCAAATGGTTCCAGAGATATTAACAAAGAGATGTATGATCTTCTACAGCAAACTGCCATAGAGGAAGCCAATGGCATGCATGCAAAGCATGCCCATGATGACCACCTTCAGATGATACATGATCATGTGCAGGATCATCATCCATCATCCCACATGGACCCTTCACTTAACATTTTCTTCAGCACCAATGACCTAAAAGTTGGAAAATCAATTCCCATCTATTTCTCAGCAAATTCCCCTTCCACCTCTCCTCATTTCTTACCTAAAGAAGAATCTGACTCAATTCCTTTCTCCTTATCCCAACTCCAAAATCTTCTAGATTTCTTTTCCTTCCCCAAACACTCCCCACAAGCCAAAGCAATGGAATACACACTTTCCCAATGTGAGCTTCAACCCCTCAAAGGAGAAACTAAATTCTGTTCTACCTCCCTCGAGTCCATGCTCGACTCAACACGTGGCTTCTTCGGATGGGACACCCAATTTAAAGTCCTAAACACCAAACACCTCTCAAGGCACACAGCAGTTTTTCAAAACTACACCGTTTTGGAAAAGCCAAATGAAATCTTGACCCCTAAAGCCGTGGCGTGTCATTCCATGCCTTACCCTTATGCAGTTTTCTATTGCCATGTCAAAGATGGGGATCACAAGGTGTTTGAGGTCTTGTTGGGTGGGGATGATGGAGAGAGAGTGGAGGCTCTTGGTGTTTGCCACGTGGATACCTCTCAGTGGGACCCTGATCACGTGGCGTTTCGCGTTCTCAAGACTCGGCCGGGGAGATCCCCTGTGTGCCATTTTTTTCTAGCTGATAATCTCATTTGGGTTGCATCACCCTCCATTGCCTAGGATGTTATTTGACCTTGGCATTATCACTGATCAATGGCGATAATGTTTGGTTAAGCGCAGATAAGGTCGATTTTATCCCGTTCTATTTGGAATTAAAGGACTTTTATAAACTGGTGAGACGTGGGTTATCATTGTAATTATTTTGGCAATGCATAGCAAATTTCGTATTACTATACCTGTAAAATGTGGATAACAATGTCATTTGACTCATTTCCTTTGTTTAATTATGTGGTTTCTGAGTGATTCAAAATACACGCCCAATTTTCTGCTTTCTCGAATGAATAAATGTTGAACTCGAATTTCGGTTTGTCTCAAGGGTTTTGATTACATATTCATTTGCTCTCTTCCCCCAATTAAAATCGTGTCCAGTCTAATCCAAGAAAAAACATCAACGATGAAAATAAAATCTGCGATACACATTGGCACAACATTTGTGCATGTGCGTTCGTGTGAGAACCAGGCTGCACAACACGCTACGCAGCACCCACTCCGGGTCGTGTGAGGGAGAGGATTTTTAACCGAAAAACTGTGAACTAAATAAATAACACCTGAGGTGGCGTCCATGAGCCCCAACAGCCAAAGCATTCCATTGAATGAAGAGGAGACGGATCCTTTCCCCATATCCCATACTTCTACCACATGTTGCAAAGCCATTGTCCTCCAAATTCATTACCTCATTTACCTGTACAAAATGAAATTACAGGACAACTAGAATCGGTTAATTTGATCTCTGTTACTGGCTCGATCAAAAGCAGGCAAGCCATGGGTGATATTTTACTTCACATAGCAAATACAAACAAGAAAGGGAAGAAACTTTTAGTCTCCACATTTTGTGTTTCACTGGCAATCTCCTGAGCGAAGATTTTAACATAGAATCAAACGTATTCGAAAGCAAAATAAAGAAAAGAAAAGCTGCGGATCTACAATTAAATCAACTAAAAAGTTAGGAGGATTCGAACTTGAGAAGGCCATTTTCCAGCATCCGACGAGGTTAAAAGGACATTTGAAAAATACCCAGCTAAGTTAACTTCCGTAAGGATAAGAGGATGGAGTCACTCAATTAATACAACTACATGTTTCAGCTTAACAATACTTATACAATTGATCTCCTAGATGCATTTATCAAAACAGTAGAAAGGGCATCTCTTACCATAGTTCTGGCGCACCATCGCGAACTTCCACATAGCTTTTATTAAGGAACCACGTTTCATTGACTTCAACGGTCCCATATGTCTGGAGTACAGGAAATAGCCAAAATTAAGGAACATGAAGCTAAGGAATGGAATCGAAAATCGAAACTTCAGGAGCTTATACTTTATAAAACAAATAAACTGGAAAATATATAGACTCAGTGTTGCATATAGCTTTTTTTCCACAGCCTCAGAGGAATGAGCTAATGTTCCAAACTAAATAGGCCCATGCATTCATCAAATGATTCCACAAGTAAGCTACATATACCGTACTCAATACACAAACTGTAGCGGCCGGGCTCGGGGCGGCCCATCTGACCCCCTACCCACTGCGGGGTTGGCCCCTGTTGATCCTGACCAACGGTATCCGACGTGGTAACGAGCAGCCGAGACAGAGGCCTTTGTGGGCGCTCGGGTTCTCGTACCAAGGACATAGCCCAAGGACGGGGGGAATTGGGTGCGGAGCGGCACCCAGTCGACCTCGGCAGAAGGTAGCGCTCAGGGGCACGCCTGGCGGCCTCGCCGAGGCAGCGCCGAGGGCGTTGTGATCGGGCGGTT
>JAXBDA010007330.1:0-17899 GCA_036023075.1 Gaultheria prostrata
CTTTTCCCTTAATCAAATGCCCAAAACAAGAAAGACAAATTTACACTGCCGAGACAAGGAGAAATTGGTGTTTTAATCCAGTAGGTACTCAATTAAGCAATTCATGCTTATTAGCAAATCAATTTGGGTCCCTCGAAGAATGCACAAAAGAACCGCTCTATGGCCCATCTCACCGCAACTCTGTAATTTCACTGCTTGTTAGTAACTTGTGTCCCTCAACGATGGTCGGCGGCGGCGTGGAGCTTCGTCGGCGTTTGCGGGAGTCAGGGGGACTGGAGGAGGAGGGAGTTCAGTCAGCGTTAGGAAGGAGAGAGAGGGTTCTTTTAATTTTTAATCTCAACCCTTGGTTTCAAGGGTTGAGATGAAGTGTCAAATAAGGAGTGTAAAATAGGTGTCCACGGATCCGGCCCCTTTATATATTTAACATAATTATTTGAGTATCCTACAATATGTATATATATATAGGGAGCTTCTAATCCGGGCTCCGGACCTCCACGTTCCCGATATTTTTTTTATGATCCGAACTGTCCAATGTGTTTAAAACGTATTTTTAAGGGCCCCCGGTAGAAATCATCAAAAAATAATACCGGGAGGGGCTTGATCCAAACAGTTTTTCACAAAACTGTAAATGTATAGTTTTTTGTGAAAAACTGCTCGGATCAAGGTCTTACCGGTATTTTTTTTTATGATTTCTCACGGGGGCCCTTTAAAACATGTTTTAAACACATGGACAGTTCGGATTTTGTAAAAATAAATTTTAAAATCTTCAAAACACCCAAAAGCTTCCAGTCAGGGATCCCTGACTGGAAGCTAGCCGTATATATATAGCATGCACGCTTGTATATATCTACAAAATTAAGAAGAGTAATATATTAATTCTACGATTAAACTCTTGTTGTCCAGTTCGTTTATAATAACTTGTTTATAACCGTTTGTCCATTCCGAGATATTAGCGGTGAACCCGTGTTATGCATGGCAATTTAGAGTTTCTGTTGGAATTATGCCTTAATTTTGTCCTTTTTGGATCCTTTGTTAGTCTTTAGTTCTTGCCTCTTAGGATTAGATGTAAGAGTTACGAGTATAGTCAGCTTTTTGTATTATCTACCCGTTCATAGTGAATCATCTCTCACTATTCGCCCATGGAGTACCTTCTTGCTTCATGCTTGAAGAGAACCACGTAAATCTTTGTGTCCTTGATTTATCGCTCGTTGGTTTGTTTTCCTCTTACTTCGTGGCTATTATGACAGTTTCAACTACAATTTTTTTTGAATATGTAGTTCTAATTAAGAACTAATTTCATTCGTCCACTACCAAAAAAGGACATTTCCGATTGTTAAAAACAGCCATTAAAGGCATGAAAACCGCCGGTAAATTTTTACCGGCGGTCTTTGCGACCGCCGTCACGGCCAAAAAATCATCTTTTATCAGCTAGTTTACTAATGCCGGTAAAAGTTTCATACTATTACCGACAGTTTTATTAATGCATGTAAAAGTTTTTTTCTGAAGAAAAATTTTGGTCTCAAGATTCAAATCCGTGACTGTAATGCCCCACACATAGACCACTGGCCCAGTACCCTGATTTGATCCACAAGCCACACCACATGACCCAAAATACTTAAGCCCAAGGTACTAATAGTCTCTTACATGGTTTGTTATATGCCTAAGATCACTCATGTAAACAACCAATGTGAGATTAAACACCATTTACCCCCAAACCTGAGGTATTACACTAAAACCCTAAAGCTCTTGCTTCCCTTTCATCTCCAACCACTTAGGCCCCGTTCTGCTAAAAAAAAACCAGTTGCAGTTTTAATCCAGAAACTACTTCATTCCACTAACAAAAAACTACCCAAAAAAATCAGTTTTGTTTTAAACAAAAAACTACTCCATTCCGCTAACAAAAAACTACCCCAAAAAAACCAACTCATTCCACTAATGCCACTAACTTGGGTTTTTTAGTTTTTTGGCTTTTTGGTTTTTTTATGTGAGAGCTCGAAAAACGCGTTGGCTTTTTGTGATTTTTTATGCGATGTATTGTGAGGGGATGACTTGTCTCGAAAAGCGTAATAAGCTGGCTTTTGACTTTTTGAGTTAGTGGAACGGGGCCTAACCGTTTAAAAAAAAAAAACAATTGGTATCATCAGCCAAAACGTGTCCTACTAATGTAAAATTACAAATTTGCCCTCCCCTTATACGTCTGTCAAAAAAAATTTATAACGGAATCAAATCAACTTGTTTTCATTTTTTAATCATCTGAAAAATTTATTAAAAGACCAACCTGTGAGAAGATGAGATTAGCAAAAAAAAATTGGAAGTTCTGTACCCATTCACGTTCGTGTGTCCCATGACTTTAAAAAAAGAAAGCATTTAGGAGTTGTTAGGGTATGAGGGCAGATTGGTAATTTGGTAACACAACTCAAAAAATCAAAAAACCACTTAGCGGAACAAGTTTTAGTTTTAAACTAAAACTAAAGACCCAAAAAACCAAAAAAACCACTTAGCCGAACAAGTTTTAGTTTTAAACTAAAACTAAAGACCCAAAAAACTAAAAAACCAAAAAACCACTTAGCGGAACACCCCCTTATTAGACCGCCGATCCAATTAACCTTGTTACAGCACGTGTCGTGTGTCCGATTGTTGTCTGCATTTGATCTTCAAAAAATCTCAAAAATTTGCATAAGCTAATTTAAATACAAGGATCGTCGTTAGAGTGTCGGGTTCCTACAGAAAAATCCCATCGCTACTTTCATAAGTCCCAATTAGCATAAGTAGATGCTATTAAGCCATATAATTAGGAATTTAAAATTGGGATTTTGAGCAACCCCAACAAACTCCCTAAATTGGCTCTCATCCCTATTTTAGGGAGCCAAACCCCAAAGTTAGGCTCCAAGAGACTCCCTAAACCCCTCCCTAAAATACAAAAATGAATAGTGTCTCCTTAAAAACCCTTCCATTTAGGGAGTCACTATTCACTCCCTACCCATTTTTTTATTTTTTCTCTCCTTCCCCTGGCTGCTTTTTCTTTTTTTTTCTTTTTTTTTTTTCTCTCTCTCTCTTGTCTCTCTCTTACTTTTCCCCCATATATTATATTTTATTAAAAATAGGGAGGGTAATAGGGAGTGTTGTTGGAGTGTTGATAGAAAAAGTGTCAAGTTATAATAGATTTATGCACTGTACACTGCCTAATTTACCAACTCATTGTTGGGGTTGCTCTTATAGAACACACAAAACTTAAAAAAAATTCAACTACATTGCAAACTCCGTTAACGAATTTTAGACTACGATAGAAAATCTTCTCATGTCATCCTAAAAAATAACATATTTTCGAAAAGATCAGCCCCAACGTACTTGCTATAATTTCTTTTAAACGGGTTTTAGTAGATTAATGCCGATTGTACGTTGGCATTGAGAACTCATCCAGGACAACTATAAAATTTTACCCCCTCCATTCTCGAAACAATGTCTACTACGCAATACGACAATTTTTTAAAAGTATAATTTTTGTTAAAAAAAAAAGAGTACTATCTTTCAATTCTCATTCCGCCTCGTAGTTATCTTTTTAGAATAGAAATTATGTTAACCGCACTATTCTTTTCGCCTCCTAGTTATGTATATGAGATTTTGTACGTATATTTTTTATTAATAGATTAGCTAGTAGAGTTAAGGTACGTAATTTATGAACACCTACCTTACTGTAAATTTCTGGAGCCGCCACCGGATAGTATATAAATATATGAATAATTTTTTCGCGCGTGATGAGAAAATGTTGCGTCTGGACTACCCAACAGCCCAACTTTTCCTGGTTACTATCTCGAAACATAAATTATATAAAGAAAAAGAAAGCGAACGTCTTTTCCTCCTCTTTTCATCTTTATCTCCGCCGCCGGTCAATACCGCACAGCTTCAACTCTCTCATTTTTTATTAAAAGGCTGTTTGTTTTAGCATAAAATATTTTACACAGGAAAATATTTTTCATGTAAAATGATTTTGCCAAAGCTAAACTTTTCAGTTTTATTTTCGGGTGTTTGGCTGAAAATTGAAGAATGTCTTTTCCGCTCTTAAACTTCTAACGTGTAACCATAATGTATATTCCTTTTTTCCTGAATATTTTCTATGAGAGAGATTTGCCAAAGAAAAGAACAAAGATGATGTCAGTGATTATCTTTGTAGTCTATTATTAGAGAGAGAGATGGGCCAAAGAAACAATTTCTCAGTACCTACTGGGTACTATCCAGTTGGCGCATCTAGGCAGTCGATTTTGTTTTTGGACGGTTTGAATTTAGAGAGAAAAAAAAAAAGAGAGAGGAGAGAGGGTAAGGAGAGAGAGTGTTTTAATCTCGGCTATACACTTTTGGACGGCTCGGATGCAATGTTTGGGTACTATATAGGCTCGGCCACGTGGTACCCGGTAGGTACCAAAATTTTTTTCCAAACAAAGGAACAAATATGATGTCAGTAATTACCTGGCCCAAGATCTGAAGTGGCTTTGATCTTCTAGCGAGTCGTTGTTCCCCTAGTTTTGATGCCATTTTGATTCTCTCCCTTTTAATTTTAATCTTTGTACTTTCCAGAGATTAATAAATTTTCTGCTTTTCAAAAAAACAAAATTGGGAAATTGACTTTTAGGAGAGGGGGAGAGAGAAGCGAGAGAGTGAGACAGAAATTTAGGGGAAGAGAGCGAGAGATGTGACTTGTGAGTGGTTGGTTATAGTAATTCGGAGAAGTAAAGGGTGAATGGAGACTGATTTTAGAAACGACAAAATGACTTACCGAGTTTTTTTCAGGAAACATTTTACTCCCGTTTTGGTGTGAATGTTTTACCCCAGTTTTGAATAACTAAACAATAAAAAATAAGCGTCTTCAAAAAAACAATACTAAAAAATAAGAAAATATTTTTACCTTCAAATAAACAAAGCCTAACTTCATGGTTGGAGAAATTCAGTAATGGCGATGACGATATTTTCCATTCTTCTTCGACTTTTGATCTTAAAAAACTATATGTACATGAAATCTTTTTTTCGACAATATTAGAAATAAGGGCGACTCGTTTAAAAGTTTTTGGCAAATGATTTGTAACCCCATTAATCTACCAAACAAATTTATAACCTATCCAGTTCTCACGCTGGTTTTTTTTTTACCTTACGAAAAAAAAATTGTACCCTATGAAAGTGTCTAAAACTCTAGGGTATCCTATAAAAGTGTCTAAAATCTTAGGGTACCCTATGAAAATGCCTAAAACCGTAGGGTACCCTATGAAAGTGTCTAAATCATAGGGTACCCTATGAAAGTGTCTAAACCACTAAAACCCTATAATAAGAAAGTACACTCTAAAACCTAAAACCTAGGATCCCCTTTGAAAGTGTCTAAATCCTAAAAAAAATAAAAATAAAAATTTCATGGACTTTAGACCTTGTAAAATTTTAGCATGGACTAAATAGCCCAATAAGTCCCACTTCTGGACCCTAGAACAATTAACCGCAGAAATAATCAATTTAACTTATTTCATTGCTTCTGGACTAAAAAATGGGTACTGCTTGATGAGGGCAAACAAATTCCTTACTTTTTTTTTTAAGCTCATGAATCAAGGGATGAAAAACAGCAATCTCTCCTAGAGATCACTTTGTTCGACATCTTGCGAGCAATCAAACTCGCTTTCATTATTTCGGACATCATATTAGGATACGTATCGCGTAACGTAAGATACGTTAATTATAATTAGTAAATCATTAAAAAGTAATTATACTTTTTTTGAAAGGCAAATAAACTTTATTAATCTTCAAACAATTAATACAAAGTAATTATACTTAATAACACTAACAAACTATGCAAAAAAAATTAAATGAATAATTTCAAATCTCTTGTATGGAGTCTATATATCATATAGAGGCTTTTTGCTGTCTTAGTCATTAAAAAAAAAGGATCATTGTATGATTCAGGAAAAACATATATCAAAGTATAATTCTTTCTTCTATTGAGCTTCTAATTATTGGATTGCTTTCAAATGATTTGAATATCGGCATAGTTAGATTATATGATTTAGATTTATGACTTTAGGATTTCACTTCTTAAATTAAGGTTCGACCAAATCGCAATACGCATATCCTACGTATTGTGTTGTAGAATTTCCATTCACAAAGGATACGAGCGTGATATGTATCATTTTCAGAAGGATACGATACAAAATCAAATCGCAAGACCATATGTATCTTGTATTGTAAATTTTCAGCAACTATGCTAGCAATCACATTGAAGTTCCTTTGGAGAAGAAGAGAAATAGTCGTCGCAGTCTCCCCGTTTGAACGAAACTATGCTAGAGTTAAAATTAATTTCTCTCGAATTATAAGTATTTAATACTATATCAATAAGTCACTGGTCTTTGGCGAAATAATTTGTTTGCATTATTATTATTATTATTATTATTTTTGGTCTCTATTTAACTTTTTATGCATTTGTTAGTTTTACGTCAATTTTTTATGAATTACTCCATCCGTTCCAAATTGCTTATCACTTTTGGGAATTTCAATTTTTTAAGCAGACATGCAATAACTTCATTCAATAAACACATTCACATTAAACAGATTCATTAATTTCCAATAATACACTTATATTTTTACTTTTGAATGAAATGATCGTTGTTGGTAAATGGATTATTTTGGAAGATTGAATAAATTTTATTTTGACTTTTCAAAGAGGACTAACAATATGAAACATCCCAAAATAGTATAAGTGACAACCAAATTGGAACGGAGGGAGTATTGGTTTGTCTCGACGGGAGGAATCTAAAAGTCAAAACTGAAAAGGTGGGTGGTGAACGGGTAATATATAAATATCGTAGGTGTGTAGCAATCAGCAATCCCAAACACATACATTTTCCGACGTTCTTCTATCAAAAGATTGCCTCTGCATTGACCTCATAACTACTGAAATACACTCTTCCTCTGTCGATCAAGATGAGGTACAGAGTCGCAAGTGCATCGGAATACCTGGTAATCACTGGCTGTGGCATCACAGACATAAAAATAGAAAAAAAGGCATGGATACTTCCCGGCCAATCCTGCACCAAATTCGACGTCTCCCCTGTCAACTACACCTTCGAAGTTCAGGCAATGAGCGCCGAGAAACTCCCTTTTGTATTGCCGGCGGTGTTCACCATCGGGCCACGCCTTGACGACAAGGACTGCCTCCTCAAATACGCCAAACTTATCTCTCCCCATGATAAGCTCTCCCACCATGTCAAAGAGCTCGTCCAGGGCATCATTGAAGGTGCATTTTTGTTTAAAACTTTTAATATACTTTAGTATTTTACATTGTTCGTATGTTAGCTCGTTGAGTTGCTTTGCAATATCATTCGGATAAAAAAATAAAGTACTTCCGTGCTAATTTTTTAATTTTTTTACACCAAATTAAACTACTAAAAGAGATTTTTAATGAGTTGTAGTTTACAAAATATTGTAAGCCTTTGTAGTTATTTAACTCAACTCAACATGAATTAGTAGTTGTAGTTTTGTTTATTTATTATACATCGTGTAGGGACATAATTAAAATAAATATGTAAAAATATGTTTTAATAGTTAATAATTTAATAATTTTATTTTCTAAAAATAATTACAATTAGTTATTATAGCTTATCTGTTGACAAGTGTAAAAAAATTAATAAGTTTTATATTTAATGTAACTAAAAAAACCCTTAAAATGTAAAATGGGCATGCATAAGGGCAAATTTGTGTTTTGATAGTTTTTTTTTTTTTATTTCTTTCCCCATTTCAACTACCATCCAAACCAAGAACTATTTAATAAACTCACATCAATGTGAGGCCACCATAGCCGATATAGTATTAAAACAAATACCCCCTCCGTTCGCAAATAAGTGGAGAGTATTCCATTTTTGGTTATCCCTTAATAAGTGTCTTTTGAAAAGGTAATGAGTAAAGAGTTATTTGGTAAAAATGGAGGATAATTTTGGAAAATTGAGGTAAAAGTTGATGTGAAAGGTAAAAAATGAGTGTAAAAGTTGATGTGAAGTATATAATGGGGAATTGAACTTCACACCCCTCATTTCAACATTTTCACCCTAATAAAAATAAAAAGGGGGGTAGATGTTGAAACGAGGGGTGTGAAGTTCAATTCCTTATATAATGATGGTGTCTTTTTAATAAGGTGTATTTACAAAAGCAGCACATTTAAAAAGAGACGAAAACACTCACTTTTGACTATAGAGAAACACTATAATTTTTAATAGAAACTCAGCCTTAGTCTAATATAATTTTAAGCAAACCACAACAAAAAGGGGACATTCAGCCAGAGGCCTTATTTTACGATGAACCAGCCAAAGTAAACACTAACCCAGTGAGTAAGTGACCACCCAAATTCCAAATGACCCATAACTACCCCCTATTAATGCAAAGTCAAACATTTCTAAAATTATACTTTTCATAAAGATCTTCCGAAGTTCGGGGCCCGCTGTGCGGGGTACTTGAAGGGTGTTTTGGGGATGGGTACCGAAGGGTGTTTTGAATATTTTACGTGGTAATGTACTCAGCCTTAAATCTGGATCATCCAAATGTGTTTGGACGACTTGAATGGTGCTTGGTAGGGCCTGCCGAGCACCCCAAACAGCAGGCCCCCTGAGTTCAGATTTTTCAACTCAAAAAGTCAAAAGACTAGAGAATTTCAACTACTACCTTTTAACCCATTTTCGAAAATTTAAATTACCAACTCATGTGGTCCTCATAACTCATAATTGAAGAGTAAAATGAGAAATTCATACTTTTTAAGGTGTAATCATGAAGTCCTCATAAATAGTTGGAATTCCTAAAACGAACCAACAAACAAGAACGGAGGAGTATCATTCAAGTAAGCAACTCCATAAACTGAGTAATGCTACTCAGGCCGAGAAAACTTTCGGATCCAACATGCCGAATGACGCCCCCACCTATGGATGACTTTAGGTGTGTTTGGATACCTCATTATCCCCTTTTGTTTTTTTTTTTTTGGGCTACTAGGAGTGTGGCTAGGTGTGAACCCAGAATAAGTTCCAAGAAAATGGATTTTGTTTTTTTTTTTTTTACTTTAGAGAAGAAAAGTTAAAAGTAGGGTGGGATGAGCTTTTTAACTTCTCTTTCTCAACTTTTTCTGTTTTATTTGACAAAAAGACCTCTAAAATGTATATTGCACATATCTCTCGAATACTATACATTTTAAAACGCATTCTGCACATATATCTTTCAAACACTCTACATATTCAACAATAATTTTGATCATAATCCAAAAAACAAAAAAACAAATGCAAAATACAAAAAGTGAAAAAAAACAGGTCTCCCATGAGCTTTGAAAATAGGAAATAAAAGGGGATAAAAAACCTTTGAATGAAAGAACGGGATCCAACAATTTATGCTCATCTGTGTGTATGATGTATAGGCATCTATTTGCACCGATACAGGAAAAAGATTTATTGAGTCTATTGACATCTATATCTCTGTCTTTACGTAACCAAAAGTACTGCTCGGTTTTTGTACCCAAAACAACAAAAGTAATGATAAACTCAAGAAATAGAAATGAGAAATGAAGAAGAAACTTCAATTGAAAACTACAGCTACTGCGCGAGCGGTGTAGTGTGAGCGTTTCAGGACTCTCAGATAGTCTGAATTGCGTTAAGGCCTGCGTGCCTTGATCTGATTTCTAAATAATGATAGCGTTCGGCCTAAAGGCGAGACCGAATGATGGTTCGTGGTTTGTCTATATGCGAGGACGTAATAATTTCTCGATTGTGTGAGAACGAGAGAACAACTAAATAAAAATCAACTTCATTAAATCGGATTAACAATGGAAAGTAAGCTAGGCTAGGCTGAAAAAATAGATGTACTTTGCTAGAAAGTAAAGATAATTGGAGAAAATTTTGGGTACGGGGAGGGTACCACGTCGTACTCTCTCGGTATATCCGGGCCGTCCAACAATGCAATCGAGGGTCCGTATTGAAAGTGTCGTCCGGATTTAAAAAAAATAGAAAATAAAAGAAAAAGTATATTTTAATCTGGACCATCCGATGCATTTTTGGACGGTCCGGATGCGCCGAAGAGGCACCATGTCACCCCTACCCTATTTGCACCCAAAATTTACTCAGATAATTGAACTATTTTGCTAGAAAGTAAAATTGATATATAGATAAGCGTTGGACTTTGTGGTGTTGGAATTCTCTTTAGGTCCCTTTCTATTAACTAGGTTTATTTTTTAGCCAAGTTATTTCAAATCTCAAGATGGAGATCATACGCTCATGGGTAAATCCATCACTGAATCTTCCAAACTACACGTGGTCTTTAAGAGATGGTTTGTGCCAATTTGTGTGGTCAATTGGCTTGCCTTTCCCAACTCATAACCGCCACTTTCATTACCATGGGTAGGGATGGCAATTCAACCCGCCCCACCCCGAACCCGTCCTACCCCGCCTCGATAGGGTAGAGTTTTTTTTCTTCTATTTTTATGGGTAATGGGTAGGGGTAGGGGGTGATTTTAGAAAACCCCACAGGGTTAGGGTATAGGGGCAGGGGTATGGTCACCCCGCCCCTACATACATATATGTATAATTATATTGATATACTCTAATATGTATATATGAAATTATATTTTCTCCCTTATATGCACCAATCTTATTTCTATTCTTATAATTTTATTTCTACAACTAAAATCCAACATTAAATAGTAGATTTTGGTTAAATTGTAATAGTTATTTGTGAACTTTTATTATTTGTGCTCACTAATATTGTATTCTAAGATATACTTTCCTAATATGTGAAAATATAGGGGCAGGGCGGGTAAATCCGATACCCGATAGGGGCGGGGTACCCATAAATTACCCGGTCGGGTTAGGAGTCGTTCGGAAATTTTAGAGTTGGGGCAGGAATCATCAAAACTCGTCGCAACCCGCCCCGTTGTGCCATCCCTACCCATGGGCAATCATTTATTAAGTTCCACCTCTTTCAATAATAGTAACTGGACCAATTAACATTAAAGTTCTACTGGGCTTTGAAAAGGAATGAAAATTAATGTTGCAGAATAATTTTCTTGAGTCAACTCAGTCCAATTACTTTTGGCCTTATTGCGATTTTGTGCCAAATTTTGGTATAAAACGTTTTAGGAATCTTGTTAATATATGCCCTAGGGGCATATGATACAATTGCATTAACTCCTCTATTTAGCTCCACTATCATCATAAATTTTCAGAAAATATGATTCATAAGAGTTCTCTATGATTCATAACATTTTGATACATCTTGTAACTATTATACAAAAAAATCGTAACTTTTTATTCATAAGAGGTAATCAATTCGTAATATTTTTAGGGGTGTGAAATCATACACACCAAACTAGGGATGTGTATTGTAGCTTTTCCCACATCTTTTTGGGGAATGTGTTATCGAAATACATTTGTCTCTAGAAAAGGTTTTCATCCAATGTCTTGGCCAATACCATGAGCATGAATATTAAAAAAACATGATAACATAATAGTATCCTAATATTTTTCTAACACCCAAAATCTTGTTCTAGCATTCATCGACAACTCATAGTGGTGCATAATTGATCTAACAGGTGAAACGCGCGTTCTATCAGCCTCAATGACCATGGAAGAGGTTTTCAGAGGAACCAAAGAGTTCAAACAAGAGGTTTTTGAGAAAGTCCAACTTGAACTAAACCAATTTGGCCTTTTGATCTACAATGCCAACGTCAAACAACTTGTTGATGTGCCGGGTCATGAGTACTTTTCCTACTTGGGTCAAAAAACCCAAATGGAAGCCGCGAACCAAGCGAGAGTCGATGTGGCAGAGGCGCGGATGAAAGGTGAGATAGGGTCCAAGCTGAGAGAGGGACAAACGCTTCAAAACGAGGCCAAGATAGATGCCGAGACAAAGATTATATCAACGCAAAGGCAAGGAGAAGGAAAGAAGGAGGAGATTAGGATTAAGACTGAAGTAAAGGTTTTTGAGAACCACAGAGAGGCTGAGATGGCGGAGGCAAATGCTGTGCTGGCAAAGAGGAAGGCCGGGTGGACTAAAGAGGCTCAAGTGGCGGAGGTGGAGGCGGACAAGGCGGTGGCACTGCGAGACGCAGAGTTGCAGAGGGAGGTTGAGAGGATGAACGCATTGACTCGGACGGAGAAGCTTAAGGCTGAGTTTCTGAGTAAGGCTAGTGTTGAGTATGAAACCAAGGTATGAAATATTTTAAATTTCTTCAATGCAATAAATTTTGTACTGGAAAATTTGAATTCTTGCCAAAAATTAAGTAACAAAATAATTTTAGGAGTATTTAAATGAGTCTTGTTTTAGAAATTCCTACAAAGTTAAAAGAATGGTGTACGGTGCATAAGTTTTGGTTTCCTTGTCTAATTGGACAAGTTTGGCAAGCATAATTTGGCACAAAAGATATGCCAGTGGAGTGGTAGGCATCATATACAATATACTCTCGTGCGTTTGACTGGAATTCAAACATCACTAATTATAACTAACACTGCTGGTTACTCCCGTTCATAAAACAAAAGAATGCACCTGCCACATTATTTTCTTTGTATTTTCTATGTATAAATATGTTGATGATTATGACGCGAGACACAACATGAAACCACATGATATGCTATAACTTTCTCAAAACACTAACTTTCATCTCACAAAAATAGGTACAAGAGGCAAATTGGGAGTTATATAGCAAGCAGAAAGCCGCTGAAGCACTTCTATTCGAGAAACAGAAAGAAGCTCAAGCACAAAAAGCCATAGCCGAGGCTGCGTTTTATGCTCGCAAACAAGTCGCCGATGGGGAACTCTACGCCAAGCAGAAAGAAGCTGAGGGACTGGTGGCCCTTGCCCAAGCCCAAGGAACTTACGTCCGTACCCTCCTCGATTCTCTGGGTGGAAATTACGGCGCTTTCAGGGATTACTTAATGATTAATGGTGGGATGTTTCAAGAGATTGCAAAGATTAATGCAGAGGCTGTGAAGGGGTTGCAGCCAAAAATAAGTGTCTGGACGAATGGGAAAGGCGGTAGTGAGGTGGCAGATGGTGGTGCGATGAATGAAGTTGCTGGGGTGTATAAGATGTTACCACCACTGTTTCAGACGGTTCAAGAGCAGACAGGGATGGTGCCACCCCCATGGATGGGAAAGTTGACTTACTCTGGTAATAAGTTAGATAATGGTCATTGATTTTCCAATAATGCTAGGACACGACACTCCACCACAACACTAATCACAACAGCGTGCCTGATACACATGATTGGTGGTTGCAAAGTACTCCAATTACCAAGTATGAAGTGTCACGCAGGTTGTTGTGGTGGAGTGTTGTGTCTCTAGCATTATTTTCTCCCTCCTCGTTTTCATAAGTACCTTTCATTTTTTGTCTTCTTATGATGTGAATTTATGAAATTAATCTTTCACGTGCATATTATTTCACACTCCGAAGGACAACGTTATAAATTCACATCACAAGAATGAAAAAAAAAGAAAGAAGGGTGCTTTATGGAAAAGGTGAGTATAAAAATCACTACCCCATTATCGTTTCTATATTTTACGTGCTTTTTGTATCCTTTAGTGCTTGCATTAATGTGAGAAAAAGAATCGCTGCTGTTGTATTGAATATTTGTTTGTTTTAGCCTTCATGCCCATGTAATTGTTTCTTAATTTGTGTGAGATTTTTTATAGCTCCACATGTATTTTGCGCGTGTTTGTTTGAAATAAAGATGTTACATGAAGCAATTAAACGAACATTTGATTTCTTTTTTTTGTACATTTATTCGGGACAGACACAAGTATAAAATTTCAAAATATGGAGAAAACATTGAAAAGGTAATGGGTACTTCCTCAAATCTTTTTTAATTGTCTCCTACAAAAGGAAATGCAATTTTTAGATAGAAAAATTAAAGTAAATTGCGAAAAGTTAATTCAGTTTCTTTCGCAAAATAAAAAATCAATTAGATTTTCAATTTAGTGCAAAGAAATTGAAAAAATAATGCACTGAATTAATTAATTTTTTTTCTTTACAAAAATGCAAAGGGGCAGAGTATTAATACTTTAGGAGGAGCCAAATTAAGAATAAAATTGGCATGTAATTGAACGAGAGAGTAATTCTTGTAGGGGCGGTTTCGCTAACATAAACTTTAACACAAGTTGACACAACGATAATCGGAGCCACATGCTAACAATCCGAGCCATTCAATTTGTGTAAAACATATTTGTATGATTTCTTGTAAAAAATCAACTCATTTGAATATCGGTAAAGGCTTGATAAGTTCATTCAGTTTTATCCTATAAAATTTGAGTGGAATCAACTAAAAATGAACCAATCAAGCCTTTACCGATATCCAAATGAGTTGATTTTTTTACTGGAACTCTTACAAAAATGTTTTAAATAAATTGAACGGCTCTGATTATTTGTGTGGGGCTCACACAAAAAGCTTGTGTCAAAATTTGTGTTGGTGGACCCAGTCCCATTCTTGTATATTGAATTGAGATATTATTTAGGGCTAATCCCAATAAAGCTGTTGGGCAATGCTTCCATATATGAAAAGTCATCGGATATTATAGTTTAGGACGAATTGTTTACTACAAATGCCATGCATTTTTTATAATTTGATTTGTGACATTTTTTGTTGTGCTTTTTTTTACGATTTTTATGATTTTTTTACTTAATTAAATCAAGGTCCTAAACACAACCGTACAACTCATGTTTACACCGATAACATCATCATGGGTTATGAGTACGTCTTGTAATTATTTAAATAATCCATTTTACCTTTAAGAGCATATCACCAACCGAAATAAATATTCTCCACTATTTAATGCATTATGACTTCCCATACGAGTGAGGAATTACAAACCGTTTAATGATCATACCTTCCAAAAGCTTTAATTCTTATATTACAGTGTTTAAAAGATTTGATACTTTCCAAAAGCTTTAATATTTCCTAACATCGAATATTTGGCCTATTTTTGTTTGTTTGTATGTATCTATGATAAAGCAATAAATTTATCATAACGAATTTTTGATAAATTTTAAACAATGATAAGTATAGAAAACATGATAAATTTCAGCATTAGTCTTCCTACCCATTATGATATGATAAATTTTGTAAATGAAAAAATTTCAAGACCCTATACTACTTTTACAGTAAATTTATTGTATACGATATTTTATCAACTCAATGATGATCGATTGAGTTTTTTTTTTTTGGTCATTCGTCATTTCTAATCTATTACAATGAGACTAGCTCGATCCCGGGATACAATTTGGGGTATCCAAGAGCTCTACTGCATGAGCTAGCTACCACTTGCAAGATCGATTGAGTTGATAAACTCTTATTACATGATAAATTTGTCACAGTTACAAAAAATGAATTGTAGGCATTCATTTGCATATCATAGAAATTATTGATGAATTCGTACCAAGATAGGACAAATTTCTACCATTCAAATGATAAATTTACCAAATCCTATGCAATTAAACCTCTAAGAATACAACAAAATTACCACAATAAATCCTTAAGATCCTCTCAAGTACAATAAAAATAAACCAATCAATTAATAAATCAAAACTCACAATTTTTTTTTTAACCATCACTCCAAATTAGTGATATTTTAATACCAGGTCTGGTACAATTATTAGAACTTGACAGACTCAATTAGATAACAAAAAAATGCAAACTCAGTAGCAACACGTACAAATTAGATAACAAAAAAATACAAACCCTACGAGGCAGAATTAGGGTTTACCTCTCATCTGTTGACATGAACATTTGGTGACTTGTTTCTTATTAGAACTTGACAGACTCAATTATTAAAAGCAACAAACTCCGCTTTGCACTACCTCACGATCTTCTGCCGTATCAATCCCTTATAATTTGATCACGTAGCCAAGCGTGGACTTCTATGTGGTCTTCTCGTTCTCGCTCTCATAGCCTTTCTTCTAATTTTCTGAATGACTGTATAAGACTTAGAGAACATAATAATATATTTATACGGCTAGGGCAGAGACCTGAAGAGAAATAAATTTGGGCTCCTAGTGGATATAAGAAAATCATAATTCACACCACTAAATAATTTTATTTGCACAAGGAGCCCAGCCCAAATTTATTTCTTATTTCACAAATTATAACTCACACCACTAAAGAATTTTATAATTACACTCGTTCTTATCTCAACTATGTTTCGAGTTCCATGCTGTTAAATGCTTAAACATCTTCCCACGTTAAGATTACAGATATGCGTTGATTAAATTAAATTACAGACAATTATATTAAATCAACATTTTCTTATAAAATATCTCGAGAGTTTCCACTTAACTTATTCGTTATGCTGGATACAAATATCCACCTGCAGGGTTTAACATAATTGAAACTTATAAGCTTACTCAAGGGGGTATCATCAATCCCTACCGGGATATGGAGTTCATTAATAATTAACAGCTGTCATACATGGAATGTTGCGACCCAACTCACCAAGACTATTGACCCAAACGAGGATCTCACTCTCTAATAAATTAAAGTCAACAACAATTAATATACACATCTATTAATTATCTTTGAATTAAGTGCATAAGCATTCAGAATAACTATAAAGTTCTAATTGTCTTATAATATCAGCATTAAGACAATTACCTTTAAGCGATCATGTTCAATACACACAAAGTATACTAGCACAATGAGTTGGAACTTGAACCGTTCCCCGTAGTCAAGACGTACCTATTAAAATATTGTGCTACAATCCTACTGATGGCGTGTCAAATTTTATCTAAGATTGTAAACCAAAATTTATATTCTGCTGAACCGATGATTCAATCTTTCGTGTGTAAGCTGTACTCTACACATAGGATCATATACTATGTAGAATAAAAGATACACATGCTCCACATATATAATAATATCATGTAAAAATTGCTCATAGAAGATTTTCATCAAAAGGGATAAAACTGAATAATAAATACTCCCTTTGTCCCATATTTGTATTTTGAACGCAAAAACTAATGTGTTTATGAGAATTATTTGTTAAAAAATTTACACTAATTTTTTCTACTCAATGAAAACTTTCAATTGGTGTAAATGTTTTTGGAAAAATAAGATGAATGCTCACTGACAGATGGATCATGCAATTGCAAGTCAACTCTAACAAAGAAGTTCCCTCGAGGTGCCGACTCTGCACAAGCTTTTTTTCAACAATAAACACTTTCAACAATAAACACCCAATTGCTTACGGACAAAAGTTAAACGTGTGCTAAAAAGCAAAAGAACAAGCGAACAAAATTTTTTTGGGGTAAGATTAACAAGTCAACTAAATTGCTTGTACTACATGATTTAAGTGACTTTTCGACAATTAACCACGCAAATACGCTTTCGTTCCATCACACGCTACCATTTCGTACAAATACATGTAATTTGTATTTTTATAATCAGATGTTCAGTCAAATTTGTGTTTACATTAACTAATTCCGGGCCGACTCTCCTGAATTTAATAAACACTCTGCTTGACCAACTAGGTGTATAGAAATTAAGACTCAAAACACGTCCCAAGCGTAGGACTACTAATCAGTGTAGCACAATAATCCGGAAGTACCGGAGTCGAACCACAGAGTGCTTTCGCTCCAACTTTATTATTTATAAGCGCGCCCAAACTAGTCAAACACATGCACCGTATCCAGCTTTGATTCCAGAAACTCACAAAGATACACTCAAATTCAAATTTTTTAACACATGAAAAGCCATCACATCCCATGACAGACGCTAGCGAGTAAATGCAATAGCGAGAGACAAAAAGCTATGCATGCTAATAGAAGGGCGCCGAAAGATGAAAGTAACTAATTATTCACAATTAAGCTAACTAGAACGGAAATCATGCTTAGATAAACATAAATATCAACCATGCATCAC
>JAXBDA010007331.1:0-17898 GCA_036023075.1 Gaultheria prostrata
ATCTCGACTACCTCTTTAATTTGGTGCGAAAAATTCAAAAAACTATGAACGGAAGTACTATTTTTATCGGAAGGTGGCACATGCCACCCCCGGTTCTTGAAAAGTTAAAAAAAAAAAAAAAATTAAAAATTTAGTGATCCTCCGCATGATTCTATATATATATATTAAATGTGTCGAGTATTAGCATGATTGTTACAGTGGTTCAGTGGTTCAAGAGTTTTGGTCCTCATAAGAGGTCGTGGGTTCAAACCTCACTTCTGACACTTTTTCCCCCTCTCTTTCTCTTTCTCATTTTCTCTTTAAATTTTCCCTTTTGCTGCACAACTTTTGAATAGTATGTTCAACTCTATATTTGATTTAAGGTGGTCCACTCCCAAAAAATGTCTCAATTTCGGAGTGAACAATGGTAGATTTTACGAAAAAACGTGCAATTTCCGGATAAAAAAATCAAAAATATTTTTGTATGATTTTTCGAGTTTCTTTGTATCAATGCACCTCAACTCTTAAGGACTCTACATTTGATTTAAGGTGGTCCACTACCAAAAAATCTCTAATTTTCGAAGGGAACATTGGTAGTTCCTTATGGAAAGACGTGTGATTTTCGGATAAAAAATCAAATATTTTCGTGTATGATTTTTCGAGTTTCTTTGTATCAAATTAAATATCTCGACTACCTCTTTAATTTGGTGTGAAAAATTCAAAAAACTATGAACGGAAGTACTATTTTTATCGGAAAATTGCACATTTTTTTGTATGGGGCTATCATTTGGGACAGAGGGTGTTAACTATACTAGTAGACTTCCATTCAACGGCGCCACCCCCGTATGTACTTCCGTGCTCCGTCCGTGGGTGGTCATGTCCATAATGGCAGAAACTATCAAAATGAAGGAATAACTTGGAATGGAATAGTTAAGTGCTTCAAGATGATGTACTTCGATGGAATTTAAATGAGGCCTTAGTTGTTTTTTACAGGGTGTTTGTTGCAGAGACTATAGTTGTATAGCATTTTTAGCATGCGTTATATGACGTTTCTTTGAACAAAGAAACCTTTTTTAGTTTCATTACGGTGATATCTTCTTATTTTTCATCAAGTTTGATTATGGTGATGTTATTTTTTCCTTCTTGTCATTGAGTATGGTGTTGGTGATGTCTCCATACAAAGGTGCATTGCGCTTTCACAAAAGCAGTAAAAATTAAGTTACTGAGGATGTCCTTTGGGTTTCCCTACACCCCTTCACGCATGTTAACCAAGGAAGGGTCATAATGGTGTTCTGGCAGGTGCTTTTCCAGCTGATAATGTTTCGTCCATTTGTGGGAGAGGTTATAGCTGCAACACTCAAAGAATCTGATGCTAACGGTTTACGTTGTATGTCTCTTATGTACTTCTTATCCATTTTAATCACCTTAAATTTGCTTTATCATATTTTATTCTTTGCTTTTCAAATTATTGTCTTTTCTTTCAGCTAAAGTCCCTGCGACAAATTATGCCTAAGCATTCATCGTTGGATTTGCCATATTGCTGCATGATGCATATTTTCCTTCCCTTTCTGTTGCAGTTTGCTGTTTATTTTGTGGCATGAAGGCTTTTGAATTAGGCAATTACACAACTTTGTTAGAAATACAAAGGGACCTCTCTACCTACACCCGCTGTTAGGAAGATTCCATCTTTGACTGCGATGGCCCTTCAAGTTATTAAATCCTCAAATTGACCCGTAAACTACTGTTAATACTCTTTTAGTACCATAGTGAACGAGTGTGAATATACGTAGATTAATATAGAGCTTCTAATATATTTATGCAACTCCTCAGACGAATTAGCGTCAAAATAGCCTATTATATCTGGCAATACAAAAAACCCATCTGAATTCTGAACTCCTTTTATCCCCATTTTTCCTACTACTTCAGCATAAGTGAACTTGCCAAACCAAGCCCTCGGAGATTGCTTAAGCCCGTAAAGAGCTTTCCTAAGGCGACATACCTAAGAAGACTCCTCCTGAGCAACAAACCCAAGTGGTTGCTCCATATAAACCTCCTCAATGAGATCTCCATGCAAGAAGGCATTTTTGACATCCAACTGAAATAAGGGCCAGCCAAGATTGGCAGCAAGAGAGATGAGAAGTCAAGCTTGGCAACCGGTGAAAAGGTCTCCGCATAATCGACATCATAAGTTTGGGTATAGCCTTTTGCCACAAGACAAGCTTTGTAACGCTCAACAGTCCCATTTGGATGATACTTCACGGCAAACACCCAGCGACACCAAACAGTAGTCTTTCCAAGAGGAAGAGGTACCAACGTCCAAGTATTATTGCTATGAAGAGCAGACATCTTATCTTCCATAGCTGTCCGCCACTCAAAAATAGACAAGGCTTCCTGATCAGTGTTTGGAACAAAAACTGAAGGCACGGAGGGATGGAGAGAGGTGATCATAAGAGACAAATTGAGCAATAGGATAAGAAGGAGTACAAGTGCAAATACCTTTACGGAGTGCAATGGGTAAAGAATCTGGGGATGGAACTGAATCCGGAGACAAAGGGGGGACCGGATCTCACTACAGAGGAGAAGATGGAGCGATGGGCGGAAGCGGAGCCCATGTACCTTTAGGACGATGAACATATATACCTGCACTTGGGGGGGGGGGGGGGGGGGGGGGTGGGGGTGGGGGTGTGTATACTCTTATATCTGTCGATGTGTATACATACATATACTGACATTAGGGTGTTTGACTGCGTGCCGTGAATGCATTTTGCATCTTTAGTTGCTAAATTAGGTTTTGTTTAACTTTCTATGTTAGATGTATTAGGAACTTCCGTTTATTCGTTAGATAAATTAAAACTTTTGGTGTAGTTTGATTCCTTGAAAAAGTTAGGTTTGATGTATTTTAGTAGACCAATTTGTTAGATAATGCTTGTTTATCTTCTCACTGTGTGGATACTGGATAATAAATTGTTTTTGTCGAAATTTGAATGTTTCTTTATTGATTTCATTCTTATAACAGTCATGGAGAAGTACTTCAAATGGAAATCACAATTAGAAATATGTAATCTCAATCTGGAAAGGGGAAGATAATACTCAGTCATCAAAGCTGAGTCCTGTGTATATCAATGTGGCAGACCTTCCTTCTTGCCCTAGTCGTTAGGAAATCAACTTGGCAGACCTTTCTTCTGGTGCTGGTCATATGCGCACATTTGGTTTGGTTTTTTGTGGCCTTAGATACAATCTTTTCTTTCTTAATACTCTGGCGAACATTATGATGATGATTTGCTGTGCTCCACCCTATCTTGTATATTAGTAGCGCCTTAGTGGAGCTCAAACAAATTTTCAAACACTATTGACAGCAATTATCCTATTAATACATGTCAAACTTGCAATAGTTCTCACGTTAAAAGTGAGAATCCTATTAATACATGTTGGGATGTTTGCCACGGTGTAGTGCAACACGTCAGAAGGGATCCCATTTCACTTCTCACTGTCAAAATAATAAATTTAAAACTTCCCAGTTGTACCTGCATACTCCAATAAGTTGCAGAACAAGTATTTTGATGAATAATTAGAAAAATAACCACGGTTACAATCATAAAGAATTCGTCAAAACCTGAAAAATAACTTAGTTTTTTCTATTATCATTACACAAACAGGTTCACTTGATGCTTTTGATGCGAGAGTGATCTTGTTTGATCAGAAAGCTCAAATCAATGTCAACGATTTACGTGTCGGAGCCTCCGACGAAAGGGAAAGTTATATTGAAGACGACATACGGACCACTGGACATAGAGCTATGGCCCAAAGAGGCCCCCAAAGCTGTCAGGAACTTCGTGCAGCTATGTATGGAGGGTTACTACGATGACACAATCTTCCATCGTATCATCAAATCTTTCCTCGTTCAAACCGGTGATCCAACTGGAACTGGCAGTGGTATCTCTCTCTCTCTCTCTCTCTCTCTCTCTCTCTCTCTCATTATGTATCGTGTTGATGGAGGTGCCCTATGTTAGAGCAGTTATATTGCGTTGCCCTGTTTAGGGCTAATAACCAAAGTGAATGAGCCAAACAGTTAATTGTTCAAGCTTGGTTTGAAAAACTTAGCGAGTTTTAAAAATAAATTCGAGTGTGGCTTGTTTATAAAATGAACTGATCTCAAACGAGCTTCGATTGAACCTCCCGATCTCGAGTAGCTTGATTTTTTAGATATCATAAGTCGAATGAGCCAAACAATTGTTTGTTCGAGCTTGGTTCCAACCTCAACAGGCTTCAAAATGATGTTCAACCTTGGTTTGTTTATGTAACAAGCCCATCTAAAATGAGCTTTTAACGAGCAAACACGAGCTCAAACTCGAACAGTTGATTCATTTATCAGCCCTAGCCCGTTTTCCTTTAATGCATCTGACATTATATAGACACACCCATGACTATAGGCGTATGCTTGGTCCTATATGTTGGTTTATGGAATTTGATTTTGTTGGTTGCTTGAAGTGGAATTAGTTGTATGCAGTCCATTCACCCTTTTCTTTGCTAAGAATGAATAAAGCAGAACCCATACTACAATTGGGCTTTTGATTGCTTTACTCGTTTGTTTAATCTACTGGTTATACTACAATTAGGGTACTGTGATGGTTACGACTTTTGAATATGTGCTTAATTTTTAGTTCTTCAGTTAGATTTTCTTCCTTAGATTTTATGTGTGAGATAAGCCTTTCATCTGCAGTAAGGATTTTTTGATTGCTGGGCTTTTGATTCAGTAAGTAGAATTATGTTTTTACTGGATTTCAGTTCAAAGTTAGGACTTCTGATTTTTTGAAAATCGTGGTGCTGGGTTGTGAATCAAGAAGATGAACAATTCAACTCCCCTTCCCGTTCAGATTTCTGGGTCTACTGCTGTAAGAAAAGGCTGTAATAGGGCAAGTATATGTAGGTCGGAGATTTTTACTAGCTAATCCTAGTATAGGGTGATGCTTTTTGATACTCAGTTTATAGGGTGGTGATCGGCTCCACTTGCTACTCGATATGTCCATATTTGCTCCTGAGTCCTGCCATCTGATTCATCTGAATTGTGGTCCTAGGCTCTATCTTTCGAAAGAAGAGCAAAACCTCCCAGGATGAAAATCTGGTGAATCGTTAGTGGATGCTACATCCATAATCCCTTTTTAATCTCCTTGACACTTTAATCATCCGTCTTAATCTTCATTAAGAAAACTACCTCTAGGAGTAGCATACAAACAAGTCCTTTAAATGTTAAACTGGACGCTCCAAGATAATCCCACCATTGGAGTTCAGGGATTGGTTTTAGACTAGTAAATTAAGTGTTTCTAACCCTACTACCTACCAAAGAGACAACATAAGTAACAGAAAATTGTTGTACTGCCATAGACCATAATTGAGAGCCCGAATAACATCATTAGAAATTGAACTCTTGCTGAATTTGTCTGCGTCGAAGTTGGCTAGATTTCCCTTGCAATTGATATGGATTACTCCAATGACATTTACTTGATGGAGCCGGAGCCTGGAGGCTAAGGGTGCTGACTTACTTCCCCTTACAGTTCTCATCCTCATCTAGAAAGGCTTTGAAATGTTTTGCTTTATTGGGATAAAAAAGATCCATCAATTGATGACGTGTTATAGGCTTGTAGCGCAATCTCCAAAAGAGAATGTAGAAGAATTCTCTCAACAGCTACCAGATCTGTAGAGAGGAAACTCTTACGGGTCATCTTGAGGCGAGAAATTTGCGTATTCATGGTCAATACTTTATTTTTGTTTCATTCACGAAGTTAAATGACTATTGATTCTTGCGCTGTTATGGTTGCTGAATTGTCTCACGTAATTGGACTATGAAATATGATTTTATGAGTTGGGTTAAATAGGAATGAAGTTAATTGAATTTGACCATTGCTGCATCTTATAGCATTGCTTTCTTTTACTTATGTCATGACTCATGAGTATTAACAAGAACCGTTCGGTCACTGATCATGGATTTGAGATGACACTTTTCCATTTACCCAAAAATAAAATAAAATAAATTATCCATATTGTGGTGGTTTTGGATATCATCTTTTTCATAAATGGTTCATATTGCTTTTGAGATTTTACCCCCATTAATTGTGTCTCAAAGCTTATTAAGTGGACACACCATAAGTGATTTTCTCATGCAAGTGCCAGGTCAGAGAAATTTCCTATTACCACTCATTCAACATTATTAGATGCCAGTTAATTCTGCACTTAGAAAGATTTGGTTCTATTTTTCTGTGAGCATCTATTCTGGGAATCAGGCGATTGTTTCCCAAAATATTAGAACAATATGAATTGTGCAAAAAAATCTGTGCTCATGAAATTTTAAACACAAAAAAAAAATGTATTGTTTGTAATTTTTCAGGCCCTCTCCTTTCTGATTTTGTTTTGGGAAATAAACTGGATGAGAACTAAATTTAGGTTACTAATATGTGATGCAAACCTTTAGCTGATGCATTTGCATCTGTCATTCTTTGATGGCATTCATTGACAGTCATTGGTGGTTCTCACTTCTCAATATATGCAGGTGGGGAAAGTATATATGGAAGTGTGTTTTCTGATGAGTTCCACTCGCGTCTAAGGTTCAACCACAGGGGTATTGTAGCATGTGCAAATGCTGGTCCACCACATTCAAATGGAAGTCAATTCTTTATAACCTTGGATCGTTGTGAGGGGCTTGACCGCAAGCATACCATTTTTGGAAAGGTAATAATGACATCATGTATTGCTTCACATATCCATTGCCATCTTTTTATGTTGGAACTTATTCCCCGCTTTACAGGTGACTGGGGATTCAGTATATAATCTTACAAGGTTAGGTGAGGTTGAAACTGATAAGGATGATCGGCCACTGGATCCTCCACCAAAGATAACGTCCGTAGAGGTAGAATGTTATGATGTTTTAAAAATATTAACAGTTGATGCCTTCTAGATTAGTTATAGGATAGACATAGCACTTAAGAGATATATAGTGTATTGGAACTTGGCTACCCACAAGTAGACAACAGCATATTTACTTACCAGTTGTAGTTACTGTGTTTGTGTTTAAGTAGATTGTTTTTCATTGGTTCCTTTGGAAGTCAACCTTCATAAATCTCCTTCATTCAGCAATGCTACGGTCTTCTGTAACACACTCAATTTCATTGCCCAGTTTGAAATTTCTGCTTTAGGTGTTATGGAATCCTTTTGATGATATTGTTCCTAGAGCAGCACCTGCCAAGGTTTTGCCGTCTTCCACAGTCGAAGCTGACAACAAAGCCTCAAAGAAGAAAGCTGTGAAGTAAGTTTCTAAGCTCATATTTGGAATGGAAAGCTGTTCTTCACACAGTTGAAGTTTTGATGCTATCGCTCTTAAGTGTTACTGGTTAAAAGATGATAAATTTACAGGAAGCTGAACTTGCTTTCATTTGGAGAAGAAGCTGAAGAAGAGGAGAACCAGCTGGCATCTGTAAGGACGAAAATAAAGAGTAGTCATGATGTCTTGGATGATCCTCGCCTCTTGAAGGGAGAAAATCTAAGTAAGGAATTGGTAAGAGTCCGTTTCTCTGTCTCTTTTTCATATGGTCTGATAAGGTACGGGGATATTTTCACCAAGTATGCGGGTCCTTTTTATATTAGAGCTTACCCAGCAGTATTGTCAAGACACTTTTTTCCTTGTTTTTTTTATCAGATAAATGGCATCTACGTCCATGATTATTTCCTCACATTTTGTTGAGCAATCGGTTTGGCTTTCAGTCTGCTTGTCAGGTCACTATGTTGGGCTCAGTGCTCAAGTTGTGTCGCGTACTTTCATCTATTTGGGGCTGGTACAACCAAAATGGTGCATTACCCAATGCTAAGCCACTAATGTAGGCTGCTGTTAGGAGTGGAACTGCAATAGGCCTAACCTCTGGCGCTTTGGTCCCTTCCGGGGCCCGCCGCAGGTTTGGATTTCTTATGGTCACGCCCAAGGGAGGGGTGCTACGCCTGGTCACACTCTCCTCCACCCTTTTTTAATTGAAAAACACTTCTGGCATTAGGTGCTTAGCATTCTCCCATTTGACGGCAGAGTTTCTTATTTCTCAAAAACTATAATGCTATTCTTGTTTGCACGCGATTCCCAGTGTTCTCACATCTTTTGCACTTCGTTTGTGATATTTATAGCTTTACTCTTCGTTTACTTTTGTTATATCAGTAGCTATGGAAGTTTTGGCAGAAGTATGTATTGAGAAATCAGGGTGGAAACCATGGACTATTAAGAGTATATGCTCACTGTTTTAATGATTGTACGTCAGATATGTCCTTCTTGTGGTGGCTTGATTAATTAAATAGCATAGTTTTGTGTAGGACACATCTAAAGTTAATGTACAAATGCAGAACTTGTCTGAAGCCAAAGCAAATCGAGATTTACAGTTGAGTGTGAGAGAAGCTCTAAGCTCGAAGAGAGAAATGTTTCTGAAAGAATCAGAAACTGATGAGCCCCTTTATCATAGCAATGATGACGACGACGACGAGGCCAGCTTTGATGTACGGATGCGTTTGCAGATACTTAGCAAGCGAAAGGAGCTTGGGGATCTCCCAACTAAGCAGAAGTTTCGTAATGGTAACTTTTTTTTTGTCAAGACGGCAATCTCCAGCCTGCTGTTATGTAATCTTCTTTTGCTTTCATATCATTGGATTTTTTTTTTCATTTTGAACTGATGATAAAATTAAAATGGCAGTTCTTTTCGATATCATTGCTTCTGCTGTTGGAAGCAGGCTGCAGGGCAATATACTTTTCTTTCTAAATATGTGTCAGTCTTAACTTGACCTTTGAAAAAGCGGGGTGAGAGAGGAAAGGGGTTGATGGGGTAGGGCAATCAGAAGGATATTAGATCATTGGTAAGAAAAAGTGCCGGACATTTTCTGGGTGAAAGTGGAAATATTTTTTGTGATGGTTTTCTGCTGCTATGAGCCCCACTGCCACTTAATCCACATGCGGTGTCAATATCAACCCCCCACAAATACATGTATTTTGTAGTCCATAAATTTGTGTTCAGATTTTGTGCCAGGAGTCAGGAGTGTCTAATCCTCAGATTGTTTGAAGTGAGCTAAATCTGTATGATTGATTTTCTTTGGTTTGCAGTGCAAGCATATTGCATTGCCATAAGAGGATTTTGAATACCATTCAGTATTTAGTTTCTGCAATAAAATTCTTTCTTAATACACTATTTAAATTATTCAGATTGGTGTTCTGGTGTTGATGAAGCAGATTTCATGCTGTTGCAGCGTTGCTCAGTCAAGATAGTGATTATATTAATTTTGAAGAATCCTGTTTTATCTTTTTAATTTTTCTGTTGAGAAACAAGGCGGTGTGCGGAGGTATGGAAGTTTTCAAACATGTGAAAAAATTAATACCTTGGGTTGAGGTAAGAATGAGCATTTCAGATGTAATTAGTCAGGCTCTTGATCTGATTACCACCCTAGAACACGGAGTTCTAGGGTTCCTAATTGTGGATTCCTTAAACTTTATCTTTGTTTATCTATCTTTCTGCGTCAGGTTCTATTCACTTGAACACAACAGTGTCTGCTCTCGAATTTCTTTTACTTGGTACTAGATTGGGTGTATAATTTTCACAGGAGATTTCTTGGCATATTGATCCTATATTTGTCGTCGTGCAAAAATATGTTCGCAGGGCCATTTCCTCGGTTTCACGCTTCATATTTAGTAAATGAAAATGCTGTTACATTATTGAGCTTTGTGTCGCATAGCAATTCCTCGTCTAATCTACGACAAATCCTTGAATTGCTTTTCTTCTTTACCTATGCATGTTTTATGTAGTTTTATCCATGTACAACACATCGAGCAGTAAGGAGTTCCGAAGTAGTTTTTTTGAGAGGAATCTCTACTTTTGATGGGTTCGGACCTTGCAACGGCATGAACTGGGCATCAACTCCCAACTATACAGTGTCTTAGTTTCATCCATTTTTTACCTCCTTCAGCTTTAAATATTTCAACTGTTATGATTCTTTTTATGCGTTGTGCTACTCAAACATTGATTGTTTATATAATTGGTAATTTGCTTGACATGTGCAGAGAGTGCCAGCCCAAAAAAGCATGAGAGATCACCCCCAAGGTATAGTCTCATCCTTGATTGTGCTTTCTTATCTTCTGCTGCCGAAATAGAACTCTAGAAGTGTATTTGAATTGCTTGATATTTTGCAATTGTTCATGACTTAGTGGATGTGATTGTCCCTCAGAGTTTTGCCATGCACCTATGTGCTCCCAACCTACCTTATGCAGCATGCTGACACACAAAAATACGTGTTATGTTTTGCAAAGCATGCATGAATAGTGCAGTTCATATCTGATCAAACATAGGCATTAAGGGTTATTAGTGGGCAAGGGAAGTGCTGCATGGTGACGTTTGGGATCAGCAAGGGGAAGGTATGGTCTGCGGATAGTAACATGGTAAGTGAGCGCTTGGCAGGTACTGCAGTCTTTGATAAGGGGGTCGAAGGCTGAAGTGCATGCTTCAAATTTGTTTGGAATTCATGTAACAGATTTGTTGAGTGGGATTGCCTGGATACCATGCGAATTGCAGGGAGCATTCAGGTTATCTATGACGGTGAGGTTTCGTATATAGGACATGGATACAGGAATTGTCTTGTCTTGCCTATTTTTTTCCTTGTAAGAAAGGAAAAAATGAAATAGAAAGAGTGCAACAATATCAGAGGACAAGAATTCCATCAAGGAAAATATGAAAGCCCAAAACTTGAGATACATATCTGATATCTCTTGCGCCATCCAATCGCTATAAACCAAAAATAAAGGTATATCGTTATAAGTAGAGGTTAGCAAAGCCTAAAAGGATGAAAATAAATTGCTCTGTAAAGGACCAGAAAAAGAGAAACATCCTAGCATTTTGCTTGAACCAAAGAACCAAATAAAGAGAAAAAGAACATAAGTCCAGAAAGCTTTTGCCTTCTGGTTGCATCCGAAGCCCCTAGAATCATTATAAAATATTGTAAAATAAATTTCTGGAACCTTTGAAAGAATATCAGCTGCCATGAAGACAAAGCCTAAAGGGCAATGCATAATTCGATGATCCATTCTCCACTAAGGATTATTGTTTCATGGGGGACTGGTGCACTCACATTAATTCAGGAATGAGAATTTTTTTTTTGCATATTCCCACGAGTTAATGGACATCTCTTACGAAAGGGCATGGTTGTCAAATTCGTACGATACGCGATACGTGTCGTATGATACGATACGATACATAAATCAATCGATACGTACCAGTACCTAGAATCGAAGATAGCATAGAATCATACGATAAGCGATGCGTATCGCACGATTCTCGATATGTATCGTACAATACTACAATTCATCTCTGCTTCGTAAGCCGTCGGTTCCGGGTCGGATTTGACTGGCCCGAAGTAAAAAAAAATGCATTTTTTTGGCTTTTCTTCTAAATTTTGGCCTTCCAAACCCCCATACAAACACTACCCTGAGTTTTTTTATTCCACTAAGAGTACTGAGTTTTTATTCCTTAAGAAGACCATTGAGTTTTTTATTCCATAAGACCACTTAGTTTTTTATTTCTTGCCTATTAGACCACGTGATCATCAATTCATCATAGAAGACATACTTTTATGGTGATATAAGCTTGATTACAATATATCTTTCCCATTTGAATGCATAGACTACTTGCTTTATAATTCATTTTTAAAATTTTCACTGTATCATACACGATACGATACGATACACGATACTGAGAAAGGTCATTTCGATACGCGATACAATACATGATTTGACAACCTTGCCAAAGGGGGATGTCCTTTTGGTGGAACGAGAGGATCGCTTTTCCAAGTGCTCTCTGGTGATTGAGAGGATTGCTTTTTCTAGTGCTTGAGTCAACCAAGCATGATTTAATAATGCAGTTACAATAAATACATGTTTAAATAACTTCTAGTCGTGCCTTTCACTAGCAGGTTGACTACTAGTAACTTCAAGTAGAACACTCGAATGTCTCCCAAAATGTTCTACTTGAAGGTACTAGTAGTTTCTTAAACGGTTCCCTAAATACCCAAGATAACCCTATAAACTTCCGATATGTTTTAGGGTGTTACAATTTGTTATATGATTTCTAGTTTTTATCACAGCAGTATTTTCTTCTTTGGTTCCAAAATATTGCATTGCAAAGTTCATTTCATAACAAATTATGAGTTTTTTATTGCAAGTTGAATCCATATTACGTCTCTACATAACATTAGTGTGCTGAACTGAAACACTACGATTAGTTTTGGATGTGAACATGTGAATGAAATCTCTCTAACTTAAGAACTTGCTAGTTCATCTTGCATTGCAATGGTGTGTCGTTGCTGATGTTTTTACTTTGTCTGAGTAATAAAAGTTGTCAACTTCTAAGTTTTTGTAGCATAGCTAGCTCTTTAAAAGAGGTGTGTGCAATATCCTGAGTAAAATAGGAGAGGGAGATGTTTATTTTGCGCTATGTTTTTTAGTGTTGTGGTTTTACCTTTCAATGCTGATTCCATTGGGTGGTTCATTTCTTTGTTGCTCTCTGTAATCCCGTCTTCTATGTTTAATTGTTGTCTTCTTTTCTGGTACATCAAAACCTTGCGATATATTCGAGTCTGGGAAGACCGATAAATAAGTGCTACAATTTTGTGATTAGCAGGTCCAATGCTGAAAGTTTTGAAGACCAACCAAAAGTGGAAAAATTGTACTTGAAGAAAAAAGGGATTGGCTCAGAAGCCAGGGCTGAACGTATGGCTAATGCTGATACAGATTTACAGTTGTTGGGCCATGCTGAACGAGAAAGACAGTTACATAAACAGAAGAGGCGCAGGCGTCAAGGACATGAAGAAGAAGTATGTCATGATATTGCCATTGGCCTCCTTTGGTTTTTGTGGTCTCTAACATTTGTTCCTAATACTACAACTGCTGGTGAAGGCAACATGACTAGTTGTCCACTTGTCCTCATTGACCCTTGCCAGGGGTTAATGCAAAGTCACGCTTAAATATGGATCTTGTAGCGCTTTCCTCTTTTAGTAGTTACATGAAACATAATGAGAGTTATCTGCTGGTTTAAATTTCTATGGCACCGTCCCATTCGAAAATTTTCCCCCAACAATCATCCCATTGTCTTGATCTAAGTGAAATAAATCAATAGTGATTTTGCTTCCCAACCATACGCTTATAGGGAAGAAATAGGAAACAAAACGAAAGGACAGGAAGGAAATTATGAGACAATGGAAAGGAAAAAGAATTAACTTTTTTTGCGCTTTGCTTTTTCTGCAAAATGCTACATAAGAGAAAATGAAAATAGAGAAGAAATACGTGTTTTCATTTTATAGACTATTTTATTCGTTGAATATTTGTTTTTGTTTTATGTCTTAGGTGCTTACAAAGCTTGAGAAGTTTAAGAACACCATTTCTGCCAAATCTGTTGAATCTAATAGCAAAGCTCGAGGTGGTAATGATGAGGACCTCTCTGATTGGGCGGGAGTTAAGCTAAAGTTTGCGCCAGAATCTGGAAAGGTAAGTTTCAGGGTTTTTTGGTAACTGGATTTCATTAACAAAAGAACAAGGCTACAAACAAAACCAGAGGAGCATACCGCTCAACAAACAACATACAACCTCTAGAAAAACAGCTAGGGCAGAAGTGAGAAAGTAAGCTAACAACTCTAAGCAAAACAGAAAAAACAAGCTAGCTCAACCTCCATAAAATGTTGCTAGAGATACTCTTAGTTCTGCAGAACTCACAATTTTCCTGTGACACCTTTCCAGTTCTCCAAGATCTGAGTTTAATTTTCATATCAATCACAATATTGCAGATTAGTCATGGGTTCTATAGCTTTGTGCTTAAAAATCCTTATTCCTTCCCCTTCGTAGATGATAGATTAGCAGCCATAGACAGGTTGGTTACAACATTCCTGGAGGAGCTTCTAATCTGCTAAATCATCAATCCCAATCCACCCCTCCGTAGATGATATAGTAGCAGCCAGGGCAGGCCCAGGGGTAAGCCCGAAGCACCAAAAAAAAACAAACTTAAATATATATAAATACTATGAAGTTTATATTATTAATGTAGCAGAGAATCTGCTTGGTTGAGTGGTCAGTGTTGGCGCCTTGCATCCGTGGAAACTGGGATTCGAATCCCACACTCCCCCTTCATACTTGTTTTTGGCCTCTTTCAGCCTTTTTGCTTTCCTTTTTTTTTCCCCCATATTCACTGAACTTTGGCCTGTCTTAGTCTTTTATTTGCCGTTTTTCTCTATTTTTCTTATTTGTAGCTTCTTTTCCCCCTCCTAATTCACAATTTTACAAAAACTACGTACTTTGTTAAAATACAGTGAGAAGTTTTCTTTGAATCGGAACGTATTTATCATAAAGCACTATAACCGGGATTACATTTTGATTGTGATTATTTTGATGTTGTTCAAACTATAAGTACAATGCAACATTGATTTTTTTTTTTCCATACTTGTTTGTCATTTTATATTCTTGCCTTAATAGTAAGTGGGCAACCAAGATTTGTGTCAGGCTTGGTCAACCCAAACGTCAGGCCGGCCCTGTTAGCAGCCATAGACAGGTTGGTTACAACATTCCTGAAGGAGCTGCTAACCTGCTAAATCATCCATACCCCCCTGTGCATAGGTCTTCTATAAATTTGATTCCTCTGTAGAATAACAGCTGTCACGCTCTGATAACTCACATTCAAAAGCTACATGGTCATGACTTTTCTCTCCTTGGCTGCATAAAACACATCTAGAGTCATTCACCAATCCCCACACCACAACCATCGGAAGGAAGCCAATCTTGGTAATACCAATGGTAAATTCACATTTTCATATTCGTCTTGATTTTAATGTGCTTGTGCCTTGTGTCCTGATTTTGTGATAAGCAAAGATGTTTGTGGGCATCCGTGTTGTGTTGTGTCCATGTGTCGTGTCCGTATTGTGTTTCTTAGCCTTCGCCATTGAGCATGAGTTTGAAGACCAAAAAAGAAAATAGTAGGTAAATATGTTACTAAAGGTGGCCATTTTCAATCTGAACCATGAACCCACCCATATCCTCGCGGGCTCATAAATGGATAAAACCATAGTAATCCATATACAAATGGGTTTAGAAGGTTCAAAATTTGTTGTACCATGGGTCATTTCCACATTATCATTTCCCTAACATTCTCGACTTCTACTCCCTCTCTAACTAAACGCTTCAAGCCTATGATAATGTCTTCTACGTCGCTTAGTAATCCTCACAAACGCTTTAGATCTTCCATCAATCTTCTCTGACCCAATCCACGGCGTCGGAAACTGCAGATTCTTTCCACCCGCAGCAGCCTCCATGCCTCAATTCTAAAAAATAGTACTTCAAACGACGTTACTTTTTGTTTCTGGAAACAGCTACTTAATTCAACGCGGTAATTTATGCTACAGACCTAGCATTAGCTCGTAAAATCACCATAGATTAAAACAGAACAAAACTAGGAGTCGAGTTGCTGCGCTTTTTTTCACAGGGAAATTACTTTCTGTCAAGAAAATAGTCCTTGGTGAAATGAAAATGACGTGGTGAAGGGAAGTAGATTATTAGGCGGAGGCAAATTCAATTCTCCCCGAAAGACAAAATTCCCCAGAGTATTTACCAAAATGGAGAATATATTCAACAATTAAGTCAGTATACATGAAATCTTGATTTTGTTGGAAAAAGGGAAAAAGGAAACCAGAAAAAAAACGGGTTGGGTTTCATATGACTTGACCAACATTCAACTCTCTTACTATTATTGACCCATATTTGGTCCACCCATATTCAACTCATGACCCATTTCAACCAGCCCAAACCCGCTTGTTTGCCACCTCAATATATTACTCTTATCATTTTTCATCCTTTGACAAGTCCAAGAACAAGATCCAAACAGAACTTAGTTCCTCTATGGGATTCTTGGTTGCCAAATGGAACGGGTGAATTTGTTGGAATTGAATAGTATGCGAATTGTTTTTTTTCCTGAACTTCTGTATTTAATTTTGGATGAAGTGCAAAAATCACCTTTATTGAGATAAGCCGTGTAGGGGTGAGAGCTTTCTTCTAGTTTTAGTAAAATTTGCTTTGTATAGGTAATTTGATTTTGTTTAACTAAACCAGTAATAAGAAAAATTAGTCTTCATTTCCTGGAATTCAGTCCTCAAACATACTTGATGACTTTCTGGTTTCATGTGAAAATAGTCTGAAGTTGAAATGGCTGGATAATCGACTAGAGAAGACAAAACGAGGCATCATTTCCCAAAACTTTGTTGCTAGATTTTACTTTTGCATTGCTTTTTTTTTTTTTTTTAAACTGATCCTTTCGCATTACTTGCGCAGGGTAATATGTCACGCAGTGATGACCCGAATGATTATGTGGTGCATGACCCTCTTTTGGAGAAGGGTAAAGAGAAGTTCAACAAAATGCAGGCAAAGCAAAAGCGGCGAGAGCGAGAATGGGCTGGAAAGTCTCTTACTTGACCTTGTCCATGCCAGGCATGAGTGTCGATTACCGTCATGGGTTTTGTAGAGAAGTTTACTGAGGGAAAGGAAAGGGTGATGGAAGAGGTAAGGTAGATAATGAAGTGAAGAGGCTACTGGTTGCCCTATCATTTTCCTTTCCATGGGTTAAAATCCCTTTCACTAGTCCATATTTCAAACACAGCCCAAAGTTTTTGTGATTGTAACATTACCCAATGGGTGATGAATTCAATGCAATTGTTCTGTTTCTTGTTTTCTGGCTATTTTAGGGACATATTTTTCTGTTTTTTCTCTTTAAGTGATTAGAATTGAATAGTCTTCATCTTCGTGTAATCTAAGGAGGTTCAAGCGACAGACCCATGGCCATTGGGTGCAGTTATAGATGTTATTGAGCTACCTTTGTAACCCTATTTCCTCCGTCAAAAAGGAGGAAATGAAGTGACCGTCATGTGAAGATTTGGAATGAGCCATGTGACTTTTAGTCAAAAACTGCTGTATGCCGGAGGGGACGGGTCGCAAAGAATTTCTGCTGCACTGGTCTAGTGGGTCTTGCCGAGGGCTTGAATCTCTTAATAGAGACAGATCTTGTACATCTAGATTACTTTGTCATATATTTGTACTTTGTGTTAATTTCATTTAATGTAACTTTATCAACACTTTCAGGCATTCAGACACCGTGAATTCCAGGTTATCTACAACCAAATTGGCATCTAATCCAACAAAGCCTGACCAGTTAAATAGATCTAGTTGTCTCATTGTCTGTATTTGAGCACGACTATAAATTCAAGTATTGTTGTATGTTTAGTTTAAATACCTTGGAAAATTAAATCTCTGTTGAATATGAAATTTCAAAAAATACGAGGTATAATACCTTGGAAGATTGCGGAGCAAAATATATAATATAAGAAGCTTCCAATAAGGGCCCTTTATTGAACTTACCATAAGGATCTCACTGTTCCCGAGGTAGTTTTGACGATCCAAACCGCTTAATGTTTTTAAAACGTGTATTTTAGGGCCCTGCTAGAAATCATAAAAAAAAATATACCCAGAAGGGCTTGATTCGATCAGTTTTTGATAAAAACGTTATATATAGCGTTTTTATCAAAAATTGATCGTATCAAGCCTTTCCGGGTATTTTTTTTTATGATTTCTCATGGGGCCCCTTAAAAACACGTTTTAAAAATATTGAGCGGTTTGGATCGTCAAAATTAGGTCCGAAAACACGAAAATTGGCTAGGTCCTTATGGTAAAGTTCCCATCCAAACCCTTATTGGAAGTTGATCATATATATATATATATGGAAGAGCTTCCCATCCAAACCCTTATTTACGGGCTTAACGTCCGGACCCCACTTTCCGGACCAAATTTTGACGATCCGAACCGTTAGATGTGTTTAAAATGAGTTTTTAAGG
>JAXBDA010007332.1:0-17897 GCA_036023075.1 Gaultheria prostrata
TTAGTTGGGCTCGGGCAGCATTTAAGCCCGTTCCCGTTTGTAGATCGGGTCTGGGCCTTCCAGCCCATTGGGCTACCACCCCGAGATACCGCTACCCCCTTTGGGCATTTTATTTCGGCCCACTACAGTATGTAGCGTTTTTTTTCATTTTTCAGGGTAAATGAGATGCCATGTCCCGTGTGAAGAACTTATCAACGAGAACCAATTTAGGGATACCTTCCTATTTACAGGAAAACGCGAATGCAAAGATCGAGAATATGAAATCCTAGTGGTTAATACCCGAAAGCTGGCCAAGTTAACTGGGAGTTAAGGAGGACTCATCCATAGACGTAAACCAAATCATTGTTAGTCTTCTCAAATGCATGTTGTCATCTGCATTCTTGTGGGAGGGAACTAACATGTTTCAACAATATCATATAGGCTGGCTTTCGGAATTTATGTCAGTTTTCCAAAGCTTGAATTCTCTTAAATCATAGGGATACTTCCCATTTTTATCTAGTTTAAAACTGTTTTTCGAAAGGAAGATGGTGTTGGAGAAGCACACTTTTTGCCAAGAATTACCATCAGTTATCCATCCGTAAGTGGCCAGAGTCAAAAAATTAAGGAAAAGGGGCTCAATCACCAAGCAGGGTTTTGGAAACTTTGATTCTTGAAATGAAAAAATCAATGTTGTTCTTGTTGTAGGTATGAAGATGTTAATCACTACGAAGAGAGAGCACCGCATGCTAAAGTGGCACACCCGTGGCCAGACCACTTTTATCCACTGCATGTAGCCATTGGCGCCGCCGGAGAAAATTCAAAAGCTGAACTAATCCACCATAGCTGGCAGAGTGGAACGCTGTCCTATGCCTCCTACAAGTTCACAACAACTGAATGAGTCTAAACGCATTGCCACATAAACGCATGAGCATAAATTTGTCAATTGTAATTTTCGTTGGTTTGTGTTTGAACCATTATAAGAACATTTCTGCCCTTGTAAGCGTGATTGTGTACTGAATTTCATTTGATGACCTGCTAGTGAGTAAATATGTAGTATTCACATGATGATGGCATATGACAGAAAAAGAAAATCTGATCACCATAGAAATACGAATGTGATTTTGTTCACCCGCACTCTAGAAAATACAGTCAATAGGCGAAAAAAATTCACTTCTAAAATTGGGTCTCCCTCTCTTTGTGTGATAGTAAAACCTCATATTAACCACCAAAGGTCCAAATTGACTACTTTTGTAACAGAACTTCAAATATAACTCACACCAGAATGATTTATCCTTTCTATATTAAGAATAGATAAATGTAATTAGAATATTATTTCCTTCGTACCGCATGTCCAAAATCACTGTTTACTCCTTTCACGGAGTATAATTTATTTTTTATATGCAATATGAATACTGTTTGAAGAATTTCACATAGTTTTATCAAACAAAATTTTTTAAATCATAAAAAGTTATATAAATATAAAAAATAGCTGGTTTTTTTTAAATGTGTGAAATATCAATAATGATTTTTTTTTTTTGAATTGCAGAAAAGGTGGGAGGGGCAACCAGCATAACAACCTTCCTTTGGGCGGACCACATGGGCTCCTAACCCGCTGTGGAATGTCGAGTTCGAGTCAAGCTACTGTCCGAAAGAATAGCCCTTCGTCACAGCACCACCTATGTACTAGATGGACAAAGGAACTTCTACGCTACTTAAGCCCACTAACTCTTGGTATGTAGGCTACCACCTTTGGTGGAAGGATGGTGTATATAACAATTTTTTTTAATACTGAGTATCAAACACAATTGTACTATCTTGTTATTTAATACGCTCTCGGTCCCACAATGTTAGACACTTGGACGATTGCATGCCCTTTTTAAATTGCATATATATAACTTTGAATTCAGAATGTTTTACGTGATTTTTCAAACTTCTTTTTAATAGAATTAGCTGAAATCTATCAAACGAGATCTATATTGCTTATCAAAAATATTACAGATTAAAAGATAATGAACAATTTTTTATGAAATTTTCTAAATTGCTTAGATCTTTTAATTCACAATATTTTTATGTGATTTTCAAATTTTATTTAAGAAAATTAATTGGAATCTATAAAGATTCATATTGTTTATAAAAAAAATATTACGAACTAGTAAAAAATAGTGTAAACAAATTTTTTATGAAGCTTAAATAAATAATTGAAGTGTCCAACTTTTTTGGGACGGATATCCGATTGAATTCTCTTCATCACGGACCACACCCATGCTCCAAATCGCTGAAAAAATATTGGTCCTCCACAATTGCAACCGGTGGAGGAAACAACGGGGCGTCACCTACCAAACTTGCAGTTGGTAGGCGTTCGTCGTTTACATGAGAAATTCTGGGTTTATTAGATTTGTATGTTTTGCGATCCCTCTTATTTATTTCTTCTTCTCTGCATCATTCCTTCTTTGTAGGAGGAGGAGAGAGAGTGAAGAAGAGAGAGAGATGTCGCAGGCGAAGGTGATAAAGGAGACATACTACATATCTCATGGATCACCCACGCTTTCCATCGACGATTCCTTGCCGGCCAGGGGTTTCTTGAAATCCTTCCGGGACACCGTCTACGGCGGACCACCACCCACCTCAATCCTCGTCATCTCCGGCCACTGGGAGACCGATTACCCCACCGTCAATGCCGTCTCCGGCACCTGCGACACCATCTACGATTTCCATGGATTTCCCCGAGAGATGTATAAGGTACTTCCTTTTCTTAATTGAATGTCCAATTTTGACTTTTTCCAATCATTTCCGGGTTACTTATCGGATGATTAGAATCACTTGAGCTCATCAAGAACAACAAACATACAAACATGTCAAAAATCAAATCCGATCATATCAGCCAATCCTTAAGCGTGTGAAATGGCTGTGGGAGGGGCTGGGGAGAAGAGTCCAAGGGACACAGAAGGTGGTCCGGGACACCATGCATTACCTGAAAAAAAGAGTCTTTTTTTCAAGATAAATCTGTTTTAAAATCAATTTATCTATATGCGATCACAATAACTTTTGATGTGATTGATTAGGTTCTTGATAAACTTTGAACAGTGAACTTCCCCTGATCGAATGGGATTGGGAGGGGAGCTGAACCCCCCTTTTGGGTCTCCTAGTAACTCACTGATTAAGGATTTTCGTCATTTGTTTTCTCCGTCTCGCTAGAATTCACTACACTATTATTATTATTTTTATGACTGAAGTGTCCGAGCTAGCTTTCATGCACCTCGATTAATCCTGGGGGCCCAATCCCACCACCACACTTGCGGAGAGCCCAATTAAAGCCGAGCAAAGCTTAGTATGGACTGGCCCCAAAGGAGTTGATACCGACTAAGAGGTTTTGAACCTGAGTAAGTACTAGGTCTTGACCACCAAGCTAACCCCTTGGGGTTAAATTTTCTATGCTATTTCTTGTTTGATGACTTTTTTGTCATGGCTAGGTGAGGTTTGGGTTCAGGTTATGTTGGATGTTGACTGTGGATCCTCCTCAGTCCTCCCTTACCTTGCTTATCTTGCATTCATAAAAAGGATTATGGGGAGGGGAATGAAACTCTTATCTTTAATCACTGATGTACTTATAAAATGGTGAAAATAGTAAGGACCCATAACCTATATTAGTTAGGGGCAGCTTCTCTCCGGTCCATCACGGTTTTTTTGGATCCTTGGAGCCCACCAGAGATTCTATTTGAATGATTTGTTGAGTTGGATGAGTAAATCAGACAAATATGTTTAAACACCTGGATCCACTTTGAACATGGTCCTAGCTCAATGTTTTTAGGGATTGTTATTGTTGTTGGGTTTTGATTCCAAAATTTGTGCATACGCTTCTTTGTGAATTTGTGTTTTTTGGATGAATTTTGTCTGTTTGATGAACGTTTAAATTCATGTGTGCAATCCTGTACTGTAAAGTTAAAGCCATCAAGGGTCCTGTTCAAACTTCAAAGATATCGGCGGATGGATTACAAAAGAAGTATGAGTCGTTTAAAGTCTGAACTAACTCAAAATCGGGAATGTTATTTGAACCCAAGTGTGGGAGTGGAAAAACTGTAATTGATAAGTTTTAAAGATTGGCTGGAAAAAGTTAAATATTCAAGTGTATACCGTCCAAGTGTATAGTTGTAAACAAGGAAACATTGTTTTAAGTTATGTATGGGATCTGATCCTCATGTTCTATTATTTCTTCTGATACCAAAAGCTCAAGTATCCGGCACCGGGAGCTCCACAATTAGCGACAAGGGTGAAAGAGTTACTAATGGCATCCGGGTTCCAACGGGTGAGTGTGGATAAAAAGCGTGGGCTAGACCATGGAGCTTGGGTGCCACTCATGCTCATGTTCCCAAATGCTGATATACCAGTCTGCCAGCTCTCCATCCAGACCAATAGGGATGGAACTTATCATTATAATCTGGGGAAGGCATTGGCTCCTCTCAAGGAGGAAGGTGTCCTTATTATTGGGTCTGGTTCCGCCACTCACAACCTGAGGGCCCTACGACAGTCCATCGACGGGTCCATTGCTTCTTGGGCTTTGGAGTTCGATACATGGCTCAAGGATACCCTTCTCAATGGAAGGTGATATTAGCTTTATGTACGGTGTGTTCATTATTTCTGGGTAAATGAGATGTCATGTCCGTTACAGGATAACACAAAACAAAGAATGAGAATAGAATATCCTAGTGGTTAATACATGAAAATCCAACGGTAATTAATGAAGGCATACCTTCGTTAGGAAGATACGAAAGCAAAGAATGAGAATAGAATATGCTAGTGGTTAATACACGAAAACTGGTCAATTTGGGAGTTAAGGGGTACTTGTCCCCTGGCTTTACTAGTAACACCAAAATAAATTTGATTAAGAACATAAGAGGTAGGGCTTTATTGCTTTATATAGTAGACCATTGTAGTGCTTCCTTGTCTACTCAAACAAGTTTGTCTTTTGATCAGTTTGGTTATATGTGCGACAAAACCCATGGTGTCATGCATAGTTGTTGATTAAATAGATGAAGCAGATACACTTACAGTTCCCTTTTTGTTCCTTACAGTTTTGTGCGATTTGATTCACATGATACTGTTTTATGACAGATATCTTATGTTTTGATTAGATGCTTTATATGTTAGTGTTCCAACCGACTTTGTGGATTTGGGCATGTAGCCTCCTGGACTATAGGATTGTGAATTTGGTTGATCAAGTCGGTTCTCTCTCTCTTTTGTTTCTTCAAATGGCACAACATGCTCCTTTCAAGCACATCTTAACAAAATCCAGGTCATTGTTAGTCTTCTCGAATGCATGTCTGCTTTCTGGTGGGAAGGAACTAATAGGTTTCAACACTATCTTTTAGGCAGGCTTTTCGATTCTATATCATTTTTCCAAAGCTTGAATTCTACTAAATCATCTGGATACCGCATCCATTTTACCTAGTTTAAACCGTGTTTCGAAGGAAAATGGTGTTAGAGAAGCACACTTTTTACTGGGGGTTACCACCTGCTGTCCATCCATAAGTGGGCATCCCGAGTCAGAAAGATGAGGAAAATGGGTTCAATCACTGATCATGGTTTTGGCAACTTCGATTCTTGAAATAACCAGGGTGATCTTAATGCCATGACCCATTTTTACTCTGTCACGACTCTTTGGGTTGTCTGACAAACTTTATCCTCACGAGTGAACAACCTGTATCTCCTCTCTTCTGTTTCCAGGCGCACTTTTTCTCTTGCTGTTTTCATTTCTCTCCTCTCTTCCTCTTGTATCTACCCCTTAAAATGGCCACCACAATGACCACAAATGCTCCCAGCGAATATCAAATCGAGCCATCTCTTTCAATGAGTTGTTTGGTGTTCTCAAATTCAAACTGGCAGCGGCAGCCATTGCTAGCCCAATAGTCGGCTAAATGGCAGAAATCGAGTTTGGAATGGAAATAGAGGAAAGTTCCAATTGATATTATGGTGAGTTGCTTCAATTACTATTCTAGCTTGTGGGATTGAAGAGAAGAGAGAACACTTGCTTGTCCTCGGCAAGGGTAGAAGTGAAATTGTTATGGCAGCATAAAAGAGAGTCGCGTCATTATGGCCCCCTTTATTTACCCGTTCGAAATTTTATTCTACTTACGGAAAGGGAAATTACCAATTTTGATGTGATGTTTCTTTTGTTATTCCTGCTTGTAGATATGAAGATGTCAATCACTACGAAGAGAGAGCACCGCATGCAAAAGCAGCACACCCTTGGCCGGACCACTTCTATCCGCTGCATGTAGCCATTGGCGCCGCGGGTGAAAACGCAAAAGCTGAACTTATCCACCATAGCTGGGACCTTAGTGCCCTTTCTTATGCCTCTTACAAGTTCACAACAACTGAATGAACCTTCATACTTTGTGAAAGAAGACCACATGTGCCCATGTAAACATGCATGTGTACCCTTTTTGAACCATAATAAGACCACATGTGCCCATGTAAACATGCTTGCGTTCCCTTTTTGAACCATAATAAGATAACATGTAAACATGCTTGTGCACTGAATTTTCATGTGAAGACCTACTAGTGTGTGTTCACAATATGAATATGTATTACTGACAAAAAAATTCCATTGACAAATAGTGAAAATATTTCTTGCTGCAATGCTCTCTCTCTCTCTCTCTCTCTCTCTCTCTCTCTCTCTCTCTAATTGTAGGAACCTCAGATTTTCATTTTTAAGTCAAGGTAGGACAATATCATGTTATGTTTAGGACGATAACAGGACACTACACCACATAAGATTAGCTATTTATCGCATTTACGGCTAATGTTATTTGTCCATTGGCTGCTTTTGTTCAATAAAAAGAACCTTACGGTAATATTTCATCAAAGAGTTTCCTCAAATATAAGAGTAATGGTTGCAATATAAGCAAATTTTCTAGTTCATCACACTTCCAAACAATATTTCCGAATCCTCTAAGAAAACTACACGGGCTATATAGTTAAAGCAGTCTGTCTTCATGTTAACTAGCTAAGGCAATTTATTCAGCCATATATAGCCACCTACGGGGTGACCCATTTCTGCGCTGCACCCGTTGTGCTCAACACAATAGTGAATGCTTTCACCAGATAAAGTCACCCTTCCCCTTCCTTGCTTAGTCATGTCACGACGGCCGGCCGGTGCAGCCCCACTCCCTTCTCTCCTATCAGCAGTGTCCAGACTTGGGTTCCACGTCACACATTTACGGTGTCTCAGAAACCTAGGGCCCTGACTTCCACAAGAAACTCAAGCCTGACTCCACGCCCGCCAAGACGTTCAATACATTGCTTTGGAGGGTCTCAACGTTGTCAACACCATTACACCAAAAATATGACGCATGTGCCTGCGACATTGTCGTATCTGCAAACAGAAGTAGTGTGAGAGGTAGAAAACTTCCTATACTGAAGGAAACAGTGCACGACTCTTATTTTTAATAATTCGGTAGGTTTCTTACGGAATAATAAATGTAATTAGAATATTATAACAGGGTTAGATCATGGATGATCTCACAATGGGGTGGGTGATGTGCATCTGGGTGGTATGCACCGTGATGTGCATCCCTCGGCCTTCCGATTGTGTTTTACACGTCTCAGATGTGTTTTACTTTTTTATTGGTAAAAAAAAAAATCAAAATTAAATTAAGATTGCCAAATGCATCTGGGCCGTCCAAAACATGGTCGGACGGTCAAGGAGTGCACATCACCCACCCCATTTCCGATATCCTGGTCCAATTTATCTGATTGAATTAATCCTACAACTGTATATAGACATATCCATGCTCCAAATTAGTACGAACGGCCAATTACTAAGAGAAAAAGTCTACAATATACCCTTTCAAAAAAATACAATCATATGTATTAATAATATATAGTCCAAATTGTGTCCGCTCGTACGTAACATTTATACTTGCAATGTTTCACCTTCCCTCTTTATTTATTTTACTTGTTTTCGCATTATTCGTTTGTAGAACTTCGTAATAGGAGAGAGATGGTGCAGGGGAAGGTGAAGGAGACATACTACATATCTCATGGATCACCCACGCTTTCCATCGACGATTCCTTGCCGGCCAGGGGTTTCTTGAAATCCTTCCGGGACACCGTCTACGGCGGACCACAGAGACCACCACCCACCTCAATCCTCGTCATCTCCGGCCACTGGGAGACCGATTACCCCACCGTCAACGCCGTCTCCGGCACCTGCGACACCATCTACGATTTCTATGGATTACCCCGGGAGATGTATAAGGTATACTACTTCCTTTTCTTGGATGCCAAATTTTGACTCTTTTTTACTAGATCTTTTTAGTCATTTCCGGGTCTAAATGGAGGATCTAAATCACTTTTTAGAACCCGTCAACAACAACAACAAACATGTCACAAATCAAGTCCATAGGAGCTCATATCTCGTAATGAATTATGTTAACTTCTTTTTTTTTCTTCAAGATAAATGTGTTTCAAAGCCATATGTTGTGGTATGCCATCAATATTATTGTGGACATAAGTAATTAACTACGTTAGCAACGAGCTCGACGTAAACAATGTCAACAATTTCGATCTTCAACTTGTGCATGCATCATGTTCGGGTTTGGAGCTGAACCCCTTCCTTTTTTAATTAGTCTCTGGTCGTGTGGTGTTGATGCTTCTACTCTTACTTGCAAAGGGAAAGAGGAGGTTAGGGTTAGACTTTGGTCTTTGTCGATGAAGAGTTCTGAGGAGGCCAGAAGGATTTGTTGTGCTTGGCGGATCCCCTTTGAACCTTCCTTTGTTTAATTTTCGCTGTTGTAGCTCGTTTGCTAATAGCTTGCGTAGTTTTATGTCTGTTTTGTTGCTTTTGTAGCCGCTGTAGCTAGGTTACTGGTTTTGGTTTTTTATCTTTCCAGGTGGATTTGTGTTTGTAGGCTTGTTTGGAGCGTTTGATTTTTCGTAATAAATGATTAATTAGGTAGGATTTTGACATTGGATCCTCCTCCCTTATCTTGCACTAAACAAAACGATTGTGTATGATACTCTTCTCTTTAATCACTGATTGACTTGTGAAATGGAGAACCCTGTTTTAGTTAGGGTCAGCTTTCAGACCTTTAATTCGCATAAGTGAGGGCGCAAGTGCAAGCGTCAAAGCGTCTTTGAAACACATCCCAACCTACTAAATCCGTGAGTGTGAGGAAGGTTTGTGCGTGAGCACAGAGTGAGGATTGAGAGCATGAACACATGGCATTTTCAAGGATTATGTGACTCAGTCCATCTCGGTTTTGTTTGGATCCTTGGAGCACATCACGGATACCATTTTAATGAGTTGGATGAGTAAATTAGGCATAAAATGGAGAATCCTATGGTAAGCTCAAGGGTCTTGTTCTAAACAGCTTGGCGAATGGACTCCAAAAAGTATGCCAACAGATAACAAATATTAACTTTGAAGTCCGAGCTAACTTAAAATCTCAGAAATAGAATGTTGAGCCCTCTCTCCAATTTAAGCTTTTAGATGAGTTGATACTTAATATAATATGGTATTAGAGCCGGCAAGAGATCCTAAGTTCAAATCTCACCGCCTACCTAATGATTAAAATTTACACATGTTTAGGCCGCTTATGGAGGAGAGTCTAGCTACACGTAAGGGGGCGTGTTGAGAATATAAATAATAAAGTTGCCCTTCTCTTTACCAGCTTAAGCTTTTAGATGAGTTCTCGGTTCACAATCCACTCCTAACAGAGACAAACTGTAATTCATAGTAAGTTTTAAGATGGGCTGGGAAAAGTTCAAATATTCAAGTATGTACTTCTAATTTTATAGTTGTAAACAAGGAAACATTGTTTCAAGTTTGCTATGGGATCTGAACCTCATGTTCCATTATTTCTTGTGATACCAAAAGCTCAAATATCCGGCGCCGGGAGCTCCACAATTAGCGACCAAGGTGAAAGAATTACTAATGGCATCTGGGTTTGAACGGGTGGGTGTGGATAAAAAGCGTGGGCTAGACCATGGAGCTTGGGTGCCACTCATGCTCATGTTCCCAGAGGCTGACATCCCAGTGTGCCAGCTCTCTGTCCAGACTAATAGGGATGGAACTTATCATTATAATCTAGGGAAGGCATTGGCTCCTCTCAAGGAGGAAGGTGTCCTTATTATTGGTTCTGGTTCTGCCACTCACAACATGAGGGCCCTAAGGTCCAGAGATGGCTCCATTGCTTCTGCAGCTTTGGAGTTCGATACGTGGCTCAAAGATGCTCTTCTCGATGGAAGGTAATATTAGCTTTATGTACAAGTGCTTTTTCTTCCCGGGTAAATGAAATGTTGATGTCCGTGTGAAAAAACATATCAACGAGAACCAATGAAAGCATAAGCCATTTGCAGGAAAACACAATAGCTAAGAATGAAAATAGGAAATAAAACTGGCCAATTTGGAAGTTAAGGGGGACCCTTTAATGCTAGCATCACAACAAATTTGATCAGGTACATAAGAGGTAGGGAGTAGAGTATTGGAAAAGCCCTAAAGTTCCTTTCTTGCTTTATATAGTACACCATTGATAGTGTTTCGTTGTCTGCTCATAGATGTTCGCCTTTTGAGCAGTTTGGTTGCCACAAAACCATGGTATCATGCGTAGATGGTGATGAATGAAGCATATACAGTTACAGTTCCCCTTTTTGTTCCTTACAGTCATGTCATCTCTTTGATTTCACATGATACTGTTTTATGACAGTGCTCTATGAGATAGTATTCCAACTTCGTTCTTGATTTTTGCACTCAGCCTCCTCGACTATAGGATTCTGGATTTTGGTTGATCAAGTCGGTTCTTTCTTTTGTTGCCTCAAATGGCACAAAGTGCTGCTCTCAAGCGCATCTTAACAAAGTCCAAATCATTGTTAGTCTTCTCGAATGCATGTCATCAATCTTCTTTCTGGTGGGTGGGAACTAACATGCATGTTTCAACAATGTCGTATACGAAGGCTTTTCGATCTTATATTGTTTTTCCAAATCTTGAAGGCTTTTCGATTCTATGTTCTTTTTCCGAATCTTGAATTCTATTACATGATATGGATACCAGACTCATTTTTACCTAGTTTAAAACCCTGTTTCAAAGGAAGATGGTGTTGGAGAAGCACACTTTTTGCCTAGGATTACCACCTGCTGTCCATCAACAAGTGGACTTCCCAAGTCAGAAAGATAAGGAAAATGGGCTCAATCACCAAGCATGGTTTTGGCAACGTTGATTCTTGAAATGATTGATCAATTTTGTTTAACCGTTCTAAATTTTGTTCTTGTTACGGAGAGGGAAACTATCAATTCTGACCTCGTGGACATGATGTTTCTTTACTTTTTTTGTTTCTTGTTGTAGGTATGAAGATGTCAATCACTATGAAGAGAGAGCACCCCATGCTAAAATGGCACACCCATCGCCAGACCACTTCTACCCTTTGCATGTAGCCATTGGCGCCTCAGGTGAAAATGCAAAAGCTGAACTAATTCACCATAGCTGGCAGCTTGGCGCATTTTCCTATGCCTCCTATAAGTTCACATCATCTGAATGAAGCTGGATATGAGAATATGTATTTGTCAATTGTGATTTCCTTTGGTTTGTGCCCTGTTTGAACCATAAATAAGAGCATATTTGCCTGTGTAAGCATTCTTGTGTACTACTGTATATTCAAACAGAAATTTCAATTATCATAGAAATATGGTCCAATCACTATTGTTATTTGCCCATTGGTGGCTTTTGTTCATTAGTATCTCATCACAGAATTTTTGCAGAAATGTATCAAATGTCGAAAATGGTTGCAAAATAAAGCCATGTACTAGTTTCATCAACTTCCAAACTATAAACCCAATCCTCTTAAGAGAACTAAGCGGGAATGTTCATATTAGAAAAAACAGTTTTTTTCCAAAACCCAAGACAGAATATTCTCTCACAATACATCACATAAAAAACCGTGAAAAACTGATTTTTTCTAAAAACTCCTTAGTGGAACACCCCCTACCTAGGTGTGGGTTCTAAACTCAACGTACCATGCCGGAAAGCTACACTAATATGTAGCTGGGCCGCTTTCCTTTAGCTTATCTGTTGCTGGGCAGTTGCAGAAGGGCAGAGTATGCTTAGGGCATCTTCAGTCGTTATGACAAAAATGTGGTGTTATATGACACAAAAGTGTAAGAAGTGGGTCCCATTTTTGTGTTGTTATGACAAAATGTGTTGTTAAGGTAAGAAGTGTTGCAATAGTGTTGTTAGGGTGGTGTTAAAATGTAAAAAGGTACACAAATAAATACATATAATGTAGATATTGGTGGGCCCAACTGACCCCTTTTTTTTTTCTCTCCTCCTTGTCTCTGCCTCTCTCCTCTCTCACACACAACACCCGTTTCTCTCTCCTCACACCAGCCACACCTGACACCACTTTTTCTCTCTCCTCACCCCTCTCTCTCTTTCTCTCTCCTCCCCTTGTGACAATAGCTGTACAAATACAGTTATACACTGACTTACTATTTTCACTCCCCTGCCACTATTTAACTCCAACCTATTTACACGACTGGGACACAAAAAATGAAAAAGGTGGAGCTGACTGACTATTTCCTTCACTAATCTCATGTTATTTCTTTTACTGAAGATGCCCTTAGATTGGGAGAAAAGCTAGGCAGCACACAAATTAAGTACAGTATATCTTCTTCCATCTTCCAATGTCCACCTAAGCTTTACATATACACACAACAATAGGTAATGCAATGTCAATCAGGTCTCTGCTGAGGTCCTTCCCAATGGAGGCTCCGGATTTCGGTGTGTCTGTAGCCATTTGGGCATTTTCCGGTCTCCCTCTTATTGGTTGAAATGTATGGGTCCCATCATAAAGTGATGTCATGCTTACCACAATGTGATATATGCAATGCACTTTTTGGTAAACATGACATCACAGAGTGGTGGGATCGACACCATTTGTGATCGTATTATAAAAGTCTTTTCAACTAGTGGTCGTATTAAAAATTCAAATCAATGGGAAAATGGCAAAGGAAATGCCCTGCTATTCCTTAAATAATCTGCTCATTTGAAGTTAGGGTTGATTGTTTCTCAAAAAAAAAAAAATTAAGGTTGATAAACATACTAAGTTCCTCGAGTTTGAGCACGCATTTGATCATTAAAGAACTTGTTCAAGATTAGTTCTTTGCACAAACATACCAAGCATGAAGAAGCTCAAGCTACTACACGGCTTGTTTGGCTTATGAAGTACAAAAGTTTCAAGTTACTTGAGATTAGCTTGTTATCGGCCCGAGTAAAGTTCGTTGGAGATCAGCAGCTAGCCTAATAAATAGGTTTAGGTTGAACATATTTTTTAAGCATCTTAAAATTTTCAAACCAAAGCTTGAACAATCACATGCTCGACTCGCTTATCACCTTATTTGAAGTAGGAAAATATTTGAAAAATATTAGTTCGGATAGAGATGTGTTTGTAACTTGTCGATGTTTATGTATTCCACGTGCATATTGTAGAGTTCATATGAGGGAGATGGCTCTAAGCACATTTTTTTTCCCGGATATCAGTGTTTGTAGTATTCAATTCAACCAAGTAATTTGACATGGTGAAATCAGATTCTGAGCCAATGTATTCCTGTTCCTAATGGATAGGGATCCAAATATAGATAATTCATCATCCATGTAATCCATTTATCGAATTAATGAGTATTAGAGAAAATAAATGCCTATGCCAACACAGCTTGAAACTGACAATATAAATGCCAACACACAATTATATTTAACTTTAATTTAAAACTAAGTTTGTTTGCTTTATACTATGATAAAGGCCTACATATTTCAAATTTTGCGAAAACAATTGAGAAAATATCACCGTTATATATCACCCAGTTATAACATTTGTTAGGACTAGTATTGGAAAGCCGAACATAGTCCACCCTTCGGTGTCTGAGTTCGAATCCTATCTTAACATCTATTTTTAATTATTTTAAATGTTTATTTGTCAGAAAATGATTCCATTATAAAAATTAGGAGCTAACCCATGTATTGAACTTGTGTGAAAGAAAACCTAAGGAGAGTTCATTGTTTATATGGACTAAAATAATGATATATATAAATTATATTGCTGTTGTTCTAATTATAAAAATGTATAGGACTCCACTTGACGATTTAGACTAAACCCCTAGGCCGGCCCTGCATAAATGTCCAAAAATTATACTTTATTAACATACTTTGTTCACCAAGTTATCGATATCTATTGGAAATTGATAATAGCACTCCAAAAATTGATGGAGGGGCTCCAAGCTAAAGTAGTTTTCTAAAACTACATTTTTGCAAGTTTCAATTTTACTTCAGGCACTCCAATTTTTTTTTTACTTTTCTCCTCTATCAGTCTATTAACGGAAGAAGAAAAAAAAAAAAACAGTCCACCCAAACCCTAGCACAGCCAAGTTGCGACGGCTCCCAGTGTAAACCGACGTGCATCATTTGTAGTTTCCTGGCCCCTAGTATTTTCCTTCCTCCATCACCCTTCCTTTGTATTTGTATGTAGTGAATATATTATATTTTCTGATCCCTATATTGTGGTGGTGTATGGGGTTTGAAAAATTGACCACCACAATCTGCTAAAGCAATTTAGAATAGAAGATGGATGACCATCTTTTGATTTTATATTTCTTTGTTGCATATACAATCTGCGATTTCCTTACATGTGGCATGAAAATCATGTCTTTCGTGTCAATGAATTGGGTTTCTTTAAATATAACCGACCCATTTGTATTTTAAAAATGCTACGCATACACCACTGTACACCACATGCACGCCAACACATCCCGACCGTCCAAAAGCATTTTTCGATATTCCGGATTTGAAATGAATTCTTACCGGTCAAAATTTGACCGGTAAGAATTCATTTTAAAATCCGGACCATTGATTCCTAAGTTGAACGATTGGGATGTCCTGATGTGCAATTAACGGAGAGAGGTTTTGGTTAACTTTTCTGTTAGAAGTGCTTCAAGTAAATGTGGAGATAATTTTGGGTAGAGTGCCTCCAGTAATTTTTATGTTTTGAAAAGGATAATTTTGTAACTTCATTAAATTTTGGAGTTCCTGCATAAAAAAAGAGAGCCCCCAAATCAGCTTCCAATCTATTTTGTACATTTTCCATCTGAAAAGAGAGCCAAAATTCCCCATCGAAGCTTATTAGAAGATAGGGTTGCGTATTTGGAAGAGGCATTTACGGGCCGGTACAGCCCACTTTAGCAATTTACATCTAGGTACAACCCGATTTTGAAAATGGACGTACAACCCTACTTGTGACAAAAGTACCGAAAAGGCGAATTGGGTGGGTAACTTCACTTCTGACAAAAGCCTTCTGAAGTGCAACTCTCTTAGAACTCATCTGTCATGTCATCGTGCTACTCTCTTTCTCTCTCTACCCATCCTATATGGGCACAATCTCTCTCTCCTCAACTCCCCAAATTGTATGAAAGTGTCTAAATTCTAGGGTACCCTATGAAAGTATCTAAACCTAAACCCTAGGGTACTCTATGAAAGTGCCTAAACCATTAAAATCCTATAATATGAAAGTGCACTCTAAACCTAAATCCGATGGTATCCTATAAAAGTGCCTAAAAATCCTAGGGTATCATATGAAAATACCTAAACTTAAATCCTATGGTACCTTATGAAAGTGCCTAAAATTCCAGGGTACTCTATGAAAATGCATAAACCACTAAAACCCTATAATAGGAAAGTGCACCCTAAACCTAAATCCTAGGGTACCCTATGAAAGTGCATAAACCTAAACCTTATGGTACCTTATGAAAGTGCCTAAAATCGTAGGGTATCCTATGAAAGTGCCTAAACCACTGAAATCCCATAATAGGAAAGTGCACCCTAAATCTTAAAAAAAAGAGTAACTTACCTTAATGGTAATTAAAAAAAATGACTTACTTTATTAGTAATTAGATGTCTCCTTTCTAGACCTAGCGGTAAAAATCTGTATTCGGAAAGGTGCAGGTACGTGACTATCGGGGGCCCATGCTTGGAGGAGACAGGAAGGTGTTTGGGCCCAGCTCAGCCCACCTTACTGTCCGCATTGGTCCACTTACTCGGTAACATATTGGCTTCTAGTTCACTTTCGGATGGCCCACGGTTCCAATAAATGACACCACCACGTGCCTGTCCGATTTCTAAATTTTTAAAGCAGCAGTTCTACGTACATATTCACTGGGATTTGGGATATCCGTAGTGAACTCAATTATGGATCCTATCAAATTTTTATTTAGAATCGGAACCGTATAATTTGTTGGGAATGTTGAGTAGATCATTGATGTAAAAAATCAAATTAATTGGATATTGGTAGCCATATGTTCGGATACTATTTATATGGATGACCAATATCATTTGGAGAATATACTGTAAGAAAAATTTGTCTCAATTGTGTTTCTACCAATCTCCGATGATTGTAATTTTTTGTATCCATAGTGTGCTCATTATTCTGAAAAAATGAACAGTTCCGATCACATATAAAAAATTTCATAGGGCCCACAATTGAGGTCAGTAAGGGAACGTAGTGATTTAACTCACTACGGGAATCTCATGTCCATACTCACCAACCACAGATCCGATAACATTTTACTTTGCAATCATCTGATGCACGTGAGACCTAAAACATCAAACGTATGCTAAGTTATTCGTGGTCGTCTCTGTTGTTGCTAGGGCTGTCAATAAAAACCCGCGAACCGCGAATCCGATCCGATCCGAACCGAACTATAGGTTTTCGATTAGGTCCGTGGATTAATGGTCCGGACACGGATTGAAAAATTAGAAAACCGTGTTTCGCGGTTCGGTCCATGGATTTTCATAAAAGAACTGTGGATAAACAAAACCGGACCGTGAGAATTTAATAAATAAAAAATAAAAGATATATATATGTAATATTAGCATAAAAATTATAATTAAACATATTATTATGAATTTTTTACCCTAAAGGGGTAAATGTAGGGGTGAATATTCCCCTACAAGGTTTGCTTCCTTGTTGCTTTGTTACTCTCTTAAATGTGAATCTCTTTGAATCATTTTGAATTACTGCTCCAGGTATTGTTTGAAATTACATTGTGAATATGGAAGGTTATTAAAACTTAAAAACAGCTGATGAATGGGTTCCAAAAGTAACATTGTGAATATGGAAACAGTGAAATGTGGAATTTATTTTTTATTTAGTAGAATGTAATAATCTGTAGATAAACCGTAAACCGAACCGTGATTTTTTTATTGTTTCGGAACCGGACCGTAGACTTTTGGTTTGGTCCTCGGATTTATACCAATCCGGACCAAACCAGACTGTTGACACCCCTAGTTGTTGCTGGGTGTGATAGTAATATTTTCTTTTCTAAAGTCCAAAATTCCAACTCTTCACGTAGGTTGCCGTTTGGTATACTGATTTGACCGGCCGGAAAATAATGTTTTAAGTGGTCCGTTACCAAATTACAATCCACAAATTGTTAGCCGTCTTTGGAAAGGGTCACAAAAATGGATAGAAAAGAAAAACATTTTCATGGATATAAAAGATTCTGAGAGCAATTTTGTTGACCCTCCTTAAAAGAGGGTCAATAAAATTGCACTCAAAGATTCTCCCACCGTTTCTTTTGGAGATTTCAACTTTGTAAGGAAACATAATAATTACATGGGAAAATACTTAACTTTTCAAATATGCCCATAACTTTTCAAATTTGATTGATGTAGGTACTAATAAGGGAGCTGATTTTGGGGCTCCCTTTTTTTATGCAAGCACTCCAAAAGTTTAATGAAGTTACAAAACTACCCTTCTCAAAATATAAAAATTATTGGAGGCACTCCACCCCAAAATTATCTCCTCATTTACTTGAGGCACTCCTAACGGAAATATGAACCAAAACCTCTCTCCGTTGGCAGCGGATCCTCTGTCTGAAG
>JAXBDA010007333.1:0-17893 GCA_036023075.1 Gaultheria prostrata
GCAAGCCCAGCATATTTTCAATACTTGAAGGTATAGTTCCATTCAAGTTGTTGTCACCCAGGTCTAGGAAAAATATTCGAGTGAGATTTCCAATGCTTGCTGGGATGGGACCAGACAGTTTATTTTCCGGGAAATTTAGGAATTGCAAATTTCTAAGCTTGCCTATTTCAAAGGGAATGACACCTGAAAAATTGGAAATAACTAACCCACCCTATCTTCCAAAAAGACGCTGCCTCCCAACCCAGCAAAGAGACGGTGCCTTCTCGGTTCCCACCGTATCAGGTACTCGCCAACTCGAAACGACACCCAAATCCAATTCGAAACGACACCCAAATCCATAAACAAACCAACAGCAACTCTAACGTCCTCCTTCAAAGCAAAATACGCGAAACAGAGACTATTTCCCACCCCAAAGTCTCCAGATCACTTCTACTGTCGATGGCAGAATTCCTTGGTCCACCATTGCCCACCGCTCAAGCCTCTCCTCCCGCCACGGTGAGAACATTTCCTATTTGCCTAAATGTATAAACGTAATGCTGAGTTTCTAATCATTTTGTCCGAGCACATATTTATTGCACTAAACGTGTTTGATGAATTGCCCCAATTGGAACCAACTAACCTAACTCCCAAAAAAAACAAGGGAAAGATTCTGGAGAGGTTTTTAGTTTTCCTCAAATTTGAATTTGAATTTGAATTTGAATGTGAATCTGAGTCAAGATTATTCGCGATGCCCCTTCAAAACCCTATGTGGCTCCTTGTCAATTACACCCAAAACGCAGTAGGAGATATCTATGGCTCTTTAAACCATTTCCTACTCAACTAACCAAAATTGTCATTAACTTAGGAAAGAATATGAAAGAGGCAGTGCTTTACTCGAATACTTTCTGGCGCTAACTAGGGCATTCTTTGTCTGATGTACAAAGACAAGTCAGTATGTCACTTTGGTGATGTTTTTCAAGCAATTCTAGGACTTTTTTTCCAGTTTGCATGTATGATATGAACTGTGCCTTACTTTTATTTTGGCGAACCTTTATTTTATTTGGGCGATTTTCGCATCGTGATGTGTGTTCTTGTTTTTTTTTTTGTTTGTGAAATGATGTTTTAGTTCACAATAATTGCAAACCTCTTCTGAATCTTTATTTCTTCTTTGTTATATTTGCAAACAGATAGTTCCTTCAATTTTTTTATGTCACGAGTTGGGTCTGCCAAGATACAAATAAGCATATTAGTCAAGGGCAAACTGAAAATAAATCTTAAAGATGCATAAGAGATGTTAATTTTTTTGACACATAATTTGTTCCTCTGTCAACCATGCATAGCTTGGTTGCAGTAATTTGTTTTAGGTAAATGATTTTCACACCCCCCATTTTACAATCCACATACCCTTTTTCGTTTTTATCCACATAAATTTACAATATTGCCCTTTTCAATACGCCTTTTTCACACATCCAAGGGTAATATTGTAAATTCATGGAGATAAAGACAAAAAAAGAGATTGTGAATTGTAAAATATATGGGTGGTGTGAAAATCATTAACTTTGTTTTAATATATTCAAATAGTACTTCCTTAAGTAGAATATGGAGATTTAGTCAAGGACAAAACGGATGCAAAAGGTATATAACTTCGGTATGGAAAGAGGTCCAAAACTTTTACCCTAGGAGGTAGGCTACAATACCTTGGGACTCCATAAGGTAGGAAGCTTCAGTAGGGAGAGAGGCCGGAAACTTTTACCCAGGCAAGCTATAATTTTTCTAAGTTTTAACCTACTGGAGATGAAAGTTTTTGTTGGGAAATTTCTTTTTTCTTAGTAGCTATTAAGGGAGTTAGAGTTATATTATAAAATAGTACCTTCAAATAAGGAGCAAAAGTTGTCAATATTAAAGGTTTCTACTGTATTTAGTTGATATTAGTACTTTCATCCGTTTTCCTTTTAATCTTTGTAATCCTTACATTGATTAATAAAATTCTTGTTGCTTTTAAAAAATATATATATTTTAGTTGGTTGCTAATGTAGCACGAACCTTCATGCTATTTGTGTGGAATTGGGTTCGGTATGTAGAGCCCTACAACTCACTTTCACAGTATGTCAAGGCTGTTCTGGAGCCTTTTCACTGACAAATCATGTCTAATGTTTTTCTAATTCTTGGTGTACTTAGAGCGACATACTAAATGAGTTCACAATCGGAGGAGACCTTTAGTTATAGTGATGAAGTTAGCTTGACTGGATATTTTTTGTGCTTAACATGCTTTTAGAGCTAAGTTTCAATATGTAGGCTACTAATCAATACAACGAGTTACACTTTCGTTTTGTGCCTTTTGACATGAATGGGTTGTGGCTTGGATCCATGATCAACTACGATGTGTATTGTATATGAATATCCGATTCATGCATTTGATTGTAGCTTGCTATAGATAATTTGCTTCTCCAAGCTATAATTTTCTTCTTTACAGACGCATCCTAGACACCCTTATCCTTTTCGTTTCCAACTTTTAAGGTTTTGTGTTTAAGATTTCTCCAAAGATCTATCGGTATAATAAGGATTTCAAGCGATTCCATCACTCAAGATGCTCATTCTTATGCCTTTGCCTCTGGTATAGTTCCATGCATCATATTTCAAAGGCTTTCCAACTCTAGCAACCACATAATCTGTGCTTAATCTTTCTATTATTCTCATTAAAATACATGGAAGACATCATTTGATCATAAATACCATTAGGATTTTGACATGTACTCATGTAAAGTATCTCGGGATGTCTTGATAGATATTGAACTTCAATCATATACCCTTTAATTGCATACCATTGTTTGAGTTTAATGATCTGCATTTCCTTTTGTAGTCTTGAATTGCAGTGAAGGGAATATATGGACCATGATGTTGTAGTTTGAACTTGTAACTGTTCAAATTTTTTAAAAGCAAAATGTATGGAGATGGATCGTAGATATAATGAGAAGCACTTGCAATAATCATACATGATCCAAGTAGGTGACAAATTTCAAATCATCCTATGAAAGTGCATTAAATTTTTTAAAGTTCAGGAAGTTCAAGATTTGGTTGTAATGCATTTGGAATTCATACAAGAATAAAGTCACTGCCGGCTTTGTTTCAAGTTGCTTTGTAGTTTTTTCCTTTTCTCTGCCTACCTAATTCAATGACTTCTTCTGGAATATTGTGTAGAATCTATTGCCTAAGCCTGAGCATATAAGGGGGGAGTTGTTGGGGGTCGAAATTGACCTCCTCTTTGTACTTTTTGGGAGATTTCATTATAACATAGTACCATAAGAAAAAATCACGTGCGATCGTGGCCTCTTACTAGTACAGTTAAGTTGACGAAGTTGGAAATTCCCACGGGGATGCTTCCAACCAGCTGGTTCACTCCTGCTGCTAAAAGAATGAGGTGACTGGAGAGATTGGCTATGGAAGTGGGTAAAACCCCACCAAAACCATTTACTGGGAAAGCCAATCTTTGTAGCTTGCTGCAGTTGGTTAACGAATCGATGAACATCAAGTTGCTAGCATCACCGGAGCCTAAATTGTTTTTGGTGTCACATTAAGATATACACTATCATATGTTGCATGGTGGAAAACTCTATTGCCTCGCCCTTTTTCTTGGGTTTTTTTTTTTAAAGCGCATACTTTATATGCATTGCATTATTAGTAGACTGGTAGTACGGGTGTACATTAATCGGATTTAATCGGGTTCGGACTGGGCTTATACTAGATAATAACGAGACTTGTGCCTGCCCAAATCTGACCCATCGATAATCCGGCTTCATTTAATATATTTTTCCAAGCCTGGCTCTCTTCAAGTCTATTTTCCTAAGCTCATTAAAGTATAGTATTTGAAAATAAATAATTATTCCTAGTATTATAAATTAAAGTTTATAACCTTAATAATAAGACAAAATAATGTGTGTATATGTGCTTTAAAAAATAGAATACGCTGTATATGTAAGTATGATAGCTTTTCCCTAATGTTTTTTGGGAGTATACACATAAAATGGACACCATTGTCGTTACTTTATACTGGCCGGGCCGGGCCAGACTTAATTATAAGAGGTATTTTCTAGCCCAACCCATTTAGTAAACAGGCTTACAAACTCAAACCAATCCAACCCGGTGAGCTTAAATGCATATCTCAGACCCTTAAAAAAACAGGCTGGGTGGGCTAGCAAGCCGATGTGCACCCTTGGTAGAAAAAAATTATATTCATTAACATAGGAGAATTACGAAAGTGCTGCATTTTAAGAAAGAACACGAAGCACAGTAGCTTGATATTGTGAATTACCAGAGATGACAAGATCAACCTCGTCGACTTAAGCATTCTGTATAATTGGAGATTTGAATTAAGAACAAGAAGAATGGTACTCCCTTGATCGCATGCCAATACTGCAATTTATGGTGTAATAGTTAGAATTAGCAACTGTAGGAAATTTTTGGGTCTTCTGATATCATTGGTGCAGCAGCATAAAAGGTTTACTCAGGGGTTTTCTCTAGGTTGGACTACTGCGACAGTTAATTTAATGAACCAGTATACCTAATCAATTGTTTGTTTTGTTGTTAAACATGTACCATGATTACGAAAATTGCATTGATATTGGTTTCATGAGAAATGTGGACACCGTAACCAACTTTTATATATGCAATTTTATTGCTAACACAACGTATCTTGGCCAGCTTGCGCATCTCAACTAGTTCCTCAGGACCAATTCATCCTCCACTAGAGGGGGCCCAATTAATGTCAGAACAAAGTCCCATATGGACTCACCCTATCACCATTGCTACCACCTAGGAAGGATAAAACCTGAGACCTAGAAGGGATGAGCCAGCTACGTGATTAAGATCAGACCGTAAAGCTACGCAAGGAGCCTCCTCCTATCTTCAGTCTTGCAGCTCTAGTTCACACTGTGACACTGGACTTGCGCAGATTAAAAAGGGCCAGATGCCAAAGACCTGACCTGCATTTTATGGAGATGAATCCTCTTCCACATTGACAGCCAAAAGACTCGGACCTTTCATTCGCCTCGAAAATATAGATTGTGAAGGGCCATGCTATGAGATACCTTCCATTTCCAGCTTCATTGGAAAATGTTTGCCTTTACAGGATTACTACTAGTTCATCTTTTACTGCACTGATGACCCAGAAAGAATTTTGGACTCCACATGTAAAGATATTTTCAAAATACATCCGGGCCGTCCAAAACACAATCGGACGGCCGGAGGGTGCATAACACCCGGGTGCACAACACCCACCCCTTTAGGAGACCTTTATCTTATAAATTTGCAATTTCAAAGCGCCCGGGACAAGTGAGGCCAAAAAATACCTAGCTTTTTTTTTTTTTTTTTTATCAATGGAGTTCTTACTCTCCCAAAGAAACAAACTTCCTGCATTTCTATTGGAAGACTAGAGCAATGGACATTCTCGGGCCAGCCCAAGTCAAGGCCTGCAAAGTACACCACTTGAGCCCTATGTATGTATTTGGGCTTCATACTGCACTTCAAACTACTCCCTCCATTTCTATTTGTTGGTACTGTGTGAATTTCAATGCAATTTTTAAATTATTTATATTCTTCAATTTATATTATTATTAGAGATTTGACAAACTTTGTATAATGGAACTATTTGATATAGATTGAAAAATATTAGTAACAATTTAAAAATTGCATTAAAATCAGCACAAGAGCAATAAATTGGGACGGAGACAGTACTTCCAAAACAAAATTAAGTTCTTATTAAAATACACAATTGATAGACCCTCGATCATGGATGTTTGTTTTCCAAATGCACGATAGACTATACTGGTTATAGCAGTGGCCTCTATGGAAAGAAGCCTTTCGCAATTGATGTTGATTGGATCTTGCAATAACATGTGTTATGTGTTACAAGGACGCCTGAAAGGATTAATTGTGATATCTATTAGAAATAATGTAAGAGAGATGCAAAGTTCAATTTACTTCAAGTGCTTTTCATAATTGAAAATGCAAGAAGAATAACGTTAGTGCTACTTACCGAAATCTTAAAATGATCAGCATTTCTTTTCAATTCTAGCTATAAACCTTTTCACAGGTTTTTTTTAGTCACAATGGTGGAGCCCAGCGGCGGCTCCAAGAATTCTCGTGAGATTATTCAGAAATTCTACTACGATCTTCTAAAAGTCATAACAGTACATAAACAAAAAAATAATTCTACTAATATCAACAATGCCACCAAAAAATAATAAAATATTTAGCACATTATAATTGTCTTGGATGACTTTTCATATTTTGAAACCGTTGCATAATAGCATCAGTATCAACGGTATCATTCTCAATATAAGTAACCAAGCAATCGTTCATCCACCGATCTCAACGCGATATCTTTGTGAGGTCGTTATTTGTGTGGCTTTGCATTGTTGCCAATCACTAGATACAAACATTTCACTCATGTTTGGAAAAAGATATTTTGCTTGCTGCAAAACGAAAACACATCGGTCAACAATGAATCCCACCCATCTTTTCTCATCATTTACAATTGTTTCTTAGACATTTCAACCAGTACTATAGCATTTACTATATCTTGTGTCTTCTTTTTTAGTGTTATAGACAACTCATTTGTGATTCTCATCACATTTCTGACCAAGTGTAAGCTAAAGGCAAATTTGAAAGATAGCATTTAACAAAAAGAGATTGAGCTTTGTGATCTAGTGATGGGTCATCGTCTTAAATCATTCCAAGTACCTCAATCGCAGATAATATAAAAACATCAAAATCAAGTTATTCAAATATTTTGTGGGCTTATTTATTGGGTTGGGTGTTCAAATTTTTTTTGAATTGGGTGTTCAAACATTTTGGTTGGGGAGCTCAAAATGACAAAAATAAATACAAAAATAAATGTATTTCTTAATTTTTTTTTCCAGGGTGTTCAGATGACCACCCTAGCTTAAAGGTAGAGCCAAGATTCCGATTCAATCGTAGACTCGGATGTGGCACTAAAAATCAATATTTTTCCTCCCTCCATCCCACAAAGATAGTCTATATAGACGACGTGCAAATTTTAGATAAGAATCTCAGTTAGTTCTTTAGTACTGTAGTAAGAAGTTATGCATGTGCGGGAGTACTTTATTTTTTTATCCAAAATTGAACGTTTTTTTTTAGTATAACGGACTATCTTTACGAACGGAGAAAGTAATTAGTTTTAAAAACTACAAGTGTTTTAAGATTAATTATTTATAGTACCCGAAAAGATACACATTTTCATATGTCAGTCATCCATCAACAAACTTAATTCCCCAAAAATACCCATTTTCATCGATTAACCACTCATCAACATACCCAAACATAATATACACGTTTTGAAGAATAACATTAGGGTGGCAAGTGCCACCCCGCCCCCGTATTAATTCAGTTCCTAGTTATTCAATTGATTTGATTATACATTTATCGATAGAAGTCACCTATTATACATTTATCAATTGATTTGATTGTACATTTGTACATTTATGATTAAATCACCTATGCTGCAGTAGCAATCTTAGAAATTATTCATTTTCTTTTCAGAAAAATGAATCGTTAAAAGTCTTCATGTTATTCAATTAATATGAATCAAACACTTATTAAGATCCGATCACTTTGACCTTTTGCATGACTAATTTACGCGTCTAGAGCTATAAAATGAACGACTTGGATTGTCAAAATATGTTGTACATAATGGGTGGTGTCTTTGAACGGTTTGTTCGTTCGAATGATGTGTGCAAGGTAAAGCTCTTGCAAAAATCATAAAAAAAATTGTTTGTAAAACATGTACACATTCAAATTTATTAAAAAAAAAACAAGGTATATATGGATATCAATTTGAGATATGGAAATCATTCCTCGTTCTCTCATTAAAGGCAATTATTACCCACAACAAAAGGACCGTGCTAGGTGTACCAAAGATAATGCATGGTACCGAAAATGTACACAGCGGCCCGCGGGGCTCATTTTTAGGTCCCACACAAATAATTCAAATCGTTTAATAATTTTCCGAATAATCAGCTCAATTGGATATGCGTAAGTGCGTGGTGGAACCAAGGGCTTATAGCTCTTGGATCTCCCACAAGGGAGACTAGGGTTCGAGACTCGGTAGAGGCGTAACTTCCCCGCTAACCCCCTACTTGTATTTTGTATGGCAAAAAAAAAATTTAGGATCCTGGATTCGAAGATCAAAACCCTATCTTTGCGAAAATTTACCATACGTTGCAAGCCCTAACCGTTATTACTATTTCTTACCAAACGAATAAAGATGCTACTGGCACATTCCTAAATCCTTGTTTTGTTTCACCTCCTCGTGATTGATCATTGATGTACCCGAACTGCTAAATAGGCGGAGCTTGCAATTATTTTGCGATAATAAATATGCCAATCATGAGTACTTGAAAACTCAAAACTTTATATGGGAGAGCACTTTCACCTTCTTCTTTTTTCTTCTAAACTTACATGATTAGTAAAACCTGCCTGCACATTTGGGGTTTGGCTTTTCTAACCAATGATTGCACGTCAAAGCTTCCAAGCATCCTCTGCGAAGTCAATTCCTCTGGTGGCACTCGTAGTTGCTATTCTCGAGACGTTCCTTCACCAGCGAGTCTCATCCTCGCTTGTCTCCTTCCATGGATACCTACTCCAAAAAATACTTCCTTTATTGTCGTTAATCTGATGATCACTTCCTTGACGTCCATCCTTTCGCCGGGTGATTCATCAGAACATGCAATCCCAATCCTCACAAGGGAAATTAAACATTCTCTTATTTTAGCTTGTCTAACTCTTTCATTCTGAGCATGGTTTTCAACTTCAGTAGGTTCTTCTAGTAGCATGCACGAATCCACAATCTCCGTCACTCTCTCTGGCAATGCCAACATACATAATTCATGAAGGCTTTGTCCATTTGAAAAGGATTCATTTGTTGGTCTTTTTCCTGTCACCATTTCCAATAAAAGAATCCCATAGCTGTAAACATCTCCTTCTTTCGATGTCCTCCCTCCAATTCCATATTCTGCAATTCAAATAGGGAAGGAAACAAACCAAAAACAAAAACAAAAATAAAAAGTAAGGTAACAAAAATTAAATTAATTTGAAGAAACATTGGCCACTAGATACAAATTTCTGAAATGAAGAAAGATTAGAAAGAAAAAAAAAATTAGTGACCCATTACCTGGGGCAACATATCCAATAGAACCTTTGATTGCAAGTGAACTTGTCTCTCCACCATCACTATTGCTTCTATTTTGGGTGAGGAACTTGGCCAGCCCAAAATCTCCCACGTGGGCAGTCATGTCTTCATCAAGTAGAACGTTGCTCGGCTTTAAGTCACAGTGAACAATTGGAGTTTCACATTGGTGATGAAGGTACTCTAACGCACATGCAACATCGATCGCTATATTCAATTTTTTGCTAAGGCTTAACTTTCCTTCTTGGTGTGGTGTATGCTCTCCTGGATGCAACCAATTCTCCAAACTTCCGTTGGGTAGGTACTCAAAAACTAGTGCTTTAAAATCATCACCTGCATGGTTTACACTTGAACACACTGTTATAATCTTTAGAAGATTTTTGTGCCTTGTTTTCCTTAAAGCTTCACATTCAGCCATGAAGCTCCTTGAAGCTCCTCTTTGTTCAAGATTAAGCACCTTGATTGCAATTGGTTTTTCGCCTTCATGGAGAATTCCTTTGTATACAGTGCCAAAACTTCCAGCTCCAATTAAGTTTGATGAAGAGAATCCACCAGTAGCTTTAGCGAGCTGGTCATATGAAACCCTCAAGAAATCATCTCCAACAATTGGTTGGGTTAGAGATTTCCTTTTCTGTTTTCTCCTAAGAAAAACAACCAAAACTACCACCAGTGAAAGAAACAGCATCGTGCAAGCAATTGGAACAATAATTTTGAAGCCAAGGTGATTCCCCTTCTTCATGGACTCTGGGCAAGCAGGCAATCGCATTTCTGGAATGCCTCCACAAAGGCCTTTGTTTCCATCAAGTGAAACTATACTCAAGTTTCTAAAGACACCTTGTGACGGCACCTCACCAACCAAGTTGTTAAAGGACAAGTTAAGACTCCTCAAAATCATCAGGGCCTCTAGATCTTCTGGAATTTGGCCAGACAAGTTATTGCGCGAAATGTCCAGAATTTCAATACCTTTCAAGGAGCTAAAAGAGGGAGGAATGCTACACTGAAACATGTTACCCTCTAGAAATAGCCTTTCCAATCTCAAGCAATTTCCCAGAGTACTAGGAATATGTCCAGACAACTCGTTGTCCGAAACATCTAGTTCCTGGAGATTGTTCAATTTACCGATTTCGAGAGGTAGGGCACCCATTAAAGAGTTATGAGACAAGTTCATGAAAGTTAAAGTGGAGATAAGGCCTAATATTGTGGGTATGGGACCAGCTAAGAAATTACGTGAAAGATCGAAGGTTTGCAAGCCCAGGATTTTTTCAATGCTGGAAGGTATGGTTCCATTCAAGTTGTTGTCATCCAGGTATAGCACGGATACGCGAGTGAGATTTCCAACGCTTGCTGGGATGGGACCAGATAGTTTATTTGTATAGAGAGCTAGTACTTGCAGATTTCTAAGCTTCCCTATTTCGAAGGGGACACCACCTGAAACAAAGTTTTGTTCCAAACCCAATCCAGTTAAGTTGACGAGGTTGGAAATTCCCACGGGGATGCTTCCAACCAGCTGGTTCCCTCCTGCTGCTAACAGGTTAAGGTGACTCGAGAGATTGGCTACGGAAGTGGGTAAAACACCACCGAAACCATTTCGAGTGAAAGTCAATAATTTTAGCTTGCTGCAATTAGTTAACGAATTGATAAACCTCAAGTCGTTAGCATCCCCGGAGCCTAAATTGTTTTCACTCAGATGTAACCACCATAGATCCTTCATCTTTCTCCCTAGGTCAAAGGGAACTGGCCCGGAAAAGTTGCTTTTTGATAGATCAAGCACTTGCATTCTAGATGCATTCGAAAAAGAAAGTGGAAAGGGTCCCCAGAAGTGGTTTGCCCCAGCGGCTATCCTTTGCAGGTTGGGCAGTGTGAGGCCAATATCTTGGGGTAAACTACCGGTAAGTCCGTTTTCTACAATGATTAGCAGCTTGAGAGTTGAAATATTGTAAAGTGATGGAGGGACAGTACCTGACAATTTATTCGATCCAACGCCAAACTCCTGAAGGTTGGGTAGCTGGCCGATTGAATGTGGAATAGTTCCTGTGATACTGTTCTGCCCAAAACTTACTGTTCGAAGGAGAGAGAGGTTACCGAGAGATGTTGGAATCCGTCCGATGAGATTGTTGGAGTGAAGCCAAAGATCCGTGAGCTTGGAGAGAGAACCAAACGAAGTTGGGATTTTTCCTACTAGATCATTAAACGTCAAAAAAATGATGCTGAGGGAGTTTGACAAATTGGTTGGAATTTCCCCTTGGAGAGAATTGTGACTGAAATTCAGATGTTGCAGCCTGGACAAGCGGCTGAGCTCCAGTGGGATTTTTCCTTGGAATCTGTTGTCCTGTAGTTGAATGGATCTGAGGAAAGAGAGGTTTCCAAGGAAAGGTGATATGGTCCCACTCAGGCTTTTTCCCCTCAAGTCCAGAACCACTACTCTGTGATGCTTGCGACTGCATGTTACTCCGTTCCATTCGCAGAGATCGAGAGAATGGTTCCAGGAACTCAAAGAGCCAAGCGGATCCTCGGCTATAAGTTCCTTGAAGGAAAGCAATGCTAGTCGATCCGTTTCGTTGCTCAATCTGCAGGTTACTTTTGTGGCTGTGGTGAAAAATAACACCAAGCCGATCAATAGCTTGATCTTGTGAATTAACGGAGATGACGAGATCAATGCCATCAATTTTAGCATTCTAAACAAGGGGAGATTTGAATGAAGAAGAAGAATATTGCTCACTTCAAGGCATGCCAAGACTGCAATTTATAAGGCAGAGACATTGCTGTTCTTGATCTTCTAAATTCAATACCGCACTTTTTTTCTTTGCCAATTGAATTGTCTATTTGGAAGACTGTTCCTTCCCGTACTTGTCTTTGATTGGTACAGGACTGGAGCCTTAAAAACAGACTTAGACTAAGTCAAGTCTTCCAATGACAAGCCAAAAGGGGCCAAAGTTAGTGATGATCATATCCACCATCACTAGGTATCCTAAACTGCATTGATATCTAAGATACTGATATACTGTTAAATCCTTGTTATTAGCCAATATTGCTGTCATGGGAAATATGGACGCTACGACTACTAGTACATGATTAAGATCACCCGTCCAGCTACTTGAGGAGCCAGCTCCTCACTCTAGTGTCGGAGCTATAGCTTACACTGGAATGCAAGGACCTTATTTTCCTTTCTGGAGATGTCTCCTCTATCACAGTAAAACCGACAGAGTTGGATATTTGATTCTCCTGGAAAATGTTAGATTGGGAAGATCCATGCAATGTCCATGTAATACTAGTACAATCATGTAATATTCGTTAATTGACTTGAAGAAGACCTTTATTTTTTCGGTACAAGGACGTGAAATACAAGACTATTGACCTCCTTACCTGGGGCAACATATCCAATAGAACCTTTGATTGCAAGTGAACTTGTCTCTCCACCATCACTATTGCTGCAATTTTGGGTGAGGAACTTGGCCAGCCCAAAATCTCCCACAGAGGCAATCATGTCTTCATCAAGTAGAACGTTGCTTGGCTTTAAATCACAGTGAACAATTGGAGTTTCACAATGGTGATGAAGGTACTCTAAGGCACATGCAACATCAATCGCCATATTCAACCTTTGGGTTAGGATTAAGTTCCCTTCTTGGTGTGGTGTATGTTCTCCGGGATGCAACCGATTCTCCAAACTTCCGTTGGGTATGTACTCAAAAACTAGTGCTTTAAAATCATCACCTGCATTGTTTACACTGAACACACTGTTATAATCTTTAGAAGATTTGTGTGCCTTGTTTTCCTTAAAGCTTCACATTCAGCCATGAAACTCCTCGAAGCTCCTCTTTGTTCAAGATTAAGCACCTTGACTGCAATTGGTTTTTCGCCTTCATGGAGAATTCCTTCGTACACAGTGCCAAAACTTCCAGCTCCAATTACGTTTGATGAAGAGAATCCACCAGGCACCAGTAGCCTTAACGAGCAAATATATGAAACCCTCATGAAATCATCTCCAATGGATGGTTTGGTGAGAGATTTGTTTTTTTGTTTCCTTTTTCTATCTAATAACAAAATTTTGGACCTCTCAGTGTCCTTCCACCAAACAACCACAAAATTCATAACAGAACCCATAAGACAAAAACATCACAATCACACAAGAAAAGTTCTACGGATGCATTGTAAATCTTTTCCCCTCCCCTGAATTATACAACTCGTTGAAATGAACAAACATATGTGTGAAACAAATGGGCTACGCTCTAAACTGTCCTGTCCAGCTACTAGCAAATTTCATAACAGAACTTGAGCTGCATAGAACTTACCAGCAATACAAAAGTATAATAAGCTCAATGGCTAGTGCAAGATTTTGAGTACCGAGGCACCTAGCAAGACAAACCTTTCTCTTATATACATTACATTCTACTTGGATCCACGAGCTACATCGAGCTCCAACAGATTCTTCTATAGAGGACATTGTTGATTGAACGGAAGCCGAGTTTTACACTACTTGTTTACTAAGAGTCGGGATATTTTGGTAGGGACATTATTTTGATTACTATGGCAATTTCTCATGCATTATATGCCACCTTCCATCTGGTACAAAAATTACCTTGACCTGGGCCAAGTTTGGCGAATGTATTTCTAATTTATCACGTACTACACTTGCCACTCTAAACAAGGTATTGGATTGGAAAAATTTGGAGCTTTCTAATACAATGTATTCACCAAAAATGAGATAGGCTACAAAATCTCCATAATCCCTTCCTAGAAGATGTGGATGGGCTGGAAAGTATCATTTCCTACCCACTATATTTCTTATCCGAACTCCAAACGAACCCCATATTTCTAGGTCACCACCAAAATTACAAAATTTCCTAGCTTTCCACATCAACAAGAAGTAGGGCAAATGAATGCATTCCGATACTCAGAGTTTGGTTCGATTAAACAAACAGAATTATGTCTGTTGCCTTCTCTATGAACCACAACAACTTGGGTTGATGAGCTTACCTGCTCATGATTACTCCGAGAAGAAAAAGGAACAGCATGCAAGTGTTGTTCGTATATGCTGCGAGTACCAATTTTCAATTAGAAACACCATTCAACAAAATCACTACAACTGGTACCTGACGGTGGTGGTGGTCGCCACCGGTCGCCGGTGGCGGCGGTCTTCGTCGTCTTCTTCTCACACCCTCTCTGTGCTCTGTATCCAACGAGAGGGGCAACGGGGTGAAAGTAATGTTGGGAATTTATTTTTTTTATTATTATTTTCCACGTCATGACACAGGTTCAACCTGTGTCATGCCCCCAACAACGACGCCGTTTAAGGGTAAAATTTTGGTTCTAAGAACACTGGGGCTACGAGGACAATTTTTTTTTTATCTGTATTGACCATTATTTAATAATCCGAAATATTTTTTTTATAGAAATTATTATAGCGCAAATGATGACAAATATCTCGTAAATAAAATAAATTTTAGTATTTAATCTAAATGAGTTTCTATTTCTTAAAGTAGATTTGGATATATTGAATCACATCCCATTTCATATCAACAATTCTTAGAGTACATTTTAGGTTTGTAAAATGTCGATTCGATAAATTTCGATAAATTCAACCATTTCGATAAATTTCCCTTTTATTTTTTTCATCCGCACTTACTTTAGGTTTGTAAAATGTCGATTCGACTCGGTGATTTACGGGTCAACAAAAGAAAAAAACAAAAAGAAAGAGAACAACTACCAAGCATGAATAAAAAATTACGTTGGGTTAGAATTCACCCAAAGAAACATTAATGATGGACTCATATCCTATTTTTCCTTGTTCCGTTTGAGAGAAAGTTCGAGAAAATTAGAGAGATAAAGGGTTTGTTTGGAACCTAATGAAAAGAAAAGAAACGACGGGAAAATAATTTTTCCTTGTTCGGTTTGAGAGAAAACGGGGAAGAAATAGTCAAAAAGTTACCTGCAGCATTGTTCAAAAAGTCAAATGCCGCATTGTTGACCTGCGGCATTGTAAAAGTCAAATGCCGCATTTTGGACCTGCGGCAGATACTCGTGGCGCCCACGTGGCGTGGAAGGCGCTGCCAGCTGTAATGCCGCACTTCAGGCCTGCGGCATGGTATATTTTTAAAATTTGTTTGAAAAACGGTATATTTTGGTAAATTAAAACGAAAAATGGTATAAATCGGCAAAAAACCCCATACTATACATGTTCCTTTGATTTACTTCGATTTAGGTAAACTCTGTTACCTTTGCAATTTTCAGTGTTTGTGTTTTTTTTCTTGTGGAAATGTTAGCTTGATTCATTTACCTTGTGTACTACCTGTTTACTGTTGCAGAAGTGGCAAGAAGACTGCCAAATGGAAGCGATTCAACCTCACCTTTGGAAATGTGAGTTCTTTAAAATTACTACTTGAATTGAATTGTGTTGGTCTCCAATTCTAATTTCAATCTGATAAGTACTTGTTTTCGAAACTGAAAACCATGCTGAATTATGTGCACATATATATGTATATATACTTGCAATGTAATGGCAAAGTAAGGGACACGACATGAGAACTATTGATGTATTGCTCAATCACTGCTTGAGTTGGGATGGCCTTCGTTTATTTAGACATCCTAGACCACTTCTAGAAGAGAATTCACGTTTGCGTTGGGTTCAGAAATTATAAACTTCTGGCGGTTTTCGAATACTGTTCCATATGGCAATGGAACATGGGCACGTCCTCTTCTGTCGAGGTCGGTTACGAGATCATTCCACCTAAATTTCTTCTTAGCACCAAACTGCGGTTTGCCATGTTCTGGCCGTGGCAAAAAAAAACTAGCTAAGGTAGAGAGGTTCTAAAGAGGATTTGGCAATCCGGGCAAGGATGAGAGAGGGGAGTGTTTAATGTGGCTAATAACCCATTCGGTGGTACCGCTTGTCTTCCAAGGGAGAGGTTTGGGGTTCGAGCCTATGGAGAGACATTGAACCCCTCTAATTATTAATTATTAGAACAAAATAAAAGATCACGGGAGAAATGGCAAGTCTGGGGAGAAGCGCGGTAGATTCTTCCTGTGTCCCAAAAAAATTCAACTCCTGTTTTGTTTCAGAATTTGATTTATGAGTTCCCTTAATTCTAACATCAAAAGCAATCTTGTGGAGGACAATAGAGGGAGGTCTACGAATGCCTTGGAAGAACCTGGCACTGGTTTCTTGCCAAATTTGGTAGGTCCCCAGTGCAATTTTTCGAGGGTTGTGAAAAGCCTTCCCACTAAACTTACCAACAATCCAAGCCAGTTCAGATTCCCAAGGTTGCGGAGTTATGGATATGCCACATCTCACACCGACTTGTTCCCAGATTTCTCTAGAGTAACAACAATTAAAAAGCGAGTGTGAGGGCCTTTAATTTGCTTGCTGACATAGACAGCAGATGGGGGAAGAGAGGGGACCCCAGTTCATAAGCTTTTCATGTATCTTGGACCCCTAATGGGAAGCGTGTTTAACCATAAACAAAACAGGTAATGGGTGGAGTGGTCAATTAATGGGAGTATGGGACAGTCCATGTATGCAAGCGTGATTACGCAGAAATGCAACAAAAAAATTAATGCACGAGTATCATGTTTGAAACTATATAGGAGATGGTGTTTCCTAAATATTATTGCTTAACAAACCAATAAAGTCAGTGTGTCTGGTGGCCTGTGGGAGACCCGAATTCATGTTTCACGTTGCAACTCTTTTATAACTATTTCTTCCTTTGTCTCACTAGTCACTTCTCATCATTTGACTATCCAAACTGATAAATAGGTGGAGCATTTAAATTATTAATAGGACATTATACGTATACAAGCTTAAATAGGCAAAATTTTGACTCACATGAAAACTCAAAACTATATACAAGAGAGTGCTTCCACTTCTTTGTTTTTGTTGCAGTTATACGATAAGAAAGTAGCCTGAAATAAAGGGATTTGGCTTTTCTATATGAATGCACTTCAAAGCTTTCAAACAGCTACAACCTTAATTCCTGGAGTGTACGTCGTAGTAGCGAGCCTGAGATGTTCCTTTACAGGAAAGTCGCATCCTCGATTACCTCTTGCCATGGATACCTACTCCAAGAAATACTTCCTTTATTGTTGTTAATCCCATGAGGGCATCCCTTACATTCATTCTTTCGCCAGGTGATTCTGCAGAGCATGCAACCCCAATCCTCATAAGGGAAATTAAGCACTCGCTTACTTTGGCTTGTCCGATTTTCTCATTTTGAGGTTCTTCAAATAGCATGCACGGATCTGCAATCCTCATGACTCCCTCAGGCAGTGCTGACTTACAGAATTCATGAAGGCTTTGTCCATCAGTAAACATTTCATCTGTTGGTCTCCTTCCAGTCAGCATTTCCAATAAAAGGATCCCGTAGCTGTAAATATCTCCATCTTTAGATATCTTCCCTCCAACTCCATATTCTGCAAATTTAAGTAGGCAACAAAATCATTAAGTTGTCTCATTTAGAAGAAAACTGGACTATCGCATAGGATATTCGACGAGGGAAATGAAAGTATATTGACTGATTCCTTTACCTGGAGCAACATAACCTATGGAACCTTTGATTGCAAGTGAATTGGTCCCTTCACCAATGTAACTGCCATGTATGGTGAGGAACCTAGCCAGCCCGAAATCTCCCACGTGAGCAGTCATGTCTTCGTCCATGAGGACATTGCTGGGCTTCAGATCACAATGAACAATTGGTGTTTCACAGCTGTGGTGAAGGTAGT
>JAXBDA010007334.1:0-17891 GCA_036023075.1 Gaultheria prostrata
CCGAATTGGCTCAAAAAATAATTCAAATGGATTTTGTCCTTAATTATCCGAATCCGAATTTCTATTGGATCGGATTCGGATATTACCGAATTGGATTCGGATATAATCCGATCCGAATTTTTTAAATTAAAAAAAAAAAACACATAAACAACTACGTGTCACTGGATCAGTGATATCAGTCTCTCTCTCCTCCCTACGATACAAGCTGAAAAACCGAACAAATTGCACTTAGTTTTGATAAAATTAATCCCCCAATTCTCGAGAGGCACATGCACTATTACTTGAATATGGGTAATATGGGTAGAGAGAGAAATTGAATAGAATCCATGTGGCAATTCGGGACCGTAAGTGAAATTGTTTGAATAGAAATTGAATAAACAAATCTTGTGCAAGAAAAAAAAAGTGTTTGCAGTTTAACTTCCTTGAGCTTTTCGAAAACAAAGTATTTGCAGAAAACAAAGCCGTATACTTTTTTCTTTTATTTGAGCTTTTCGAATTTGAGACTTGATGTATGGTGAATTTGAGTTTTCTTGATTTTGGATTTGTTGAATTATTGTGGTTCAGTAGATTTGATTTGAATTCCTGCTTAAATCTATGGGCTAGAGACAGAGAAAGGGAGAGAGATCAAATAAACAGAATGGATGGGTTGATAGAGAGAGTGAGTCATCAAGAGATGCATGTTGAGAGGAGTCGCTGGTCACTGCGGGAAGGATGGTATGGTCTCCTTTCTCTCTGCCTCTCTTCTTTTAGTTGGAATCCATTTCAACCCATTACCCACCCATCTAAAACCATATATCAATGGGTTTAAATGGGTGACCCCAATTACAACCCATATTTAAATATGGATGAATTTGGGCGGGTTATAAATGGACGGGTTTGGGTGGGTCTATATATATGGATTGAGATTGCCACCTCTAATTTTAACTATCTATTATACGCGGTTTATTTTGATCAACGGCTCGTTTCTCGAACGGATATGGTTTTGAGTTGATAAAGAGGAAGGGTGGGTACAGGAAGTCAGGAACAGACTTGTATTAAAAATACTAACGGTGACATGGGCGATGAGGTGTCATGGTGGCAGTAAATATTAAATATTTTAGGACTGAGCATTGCTTCGTTGAATGATGACTGGCAACCGGGTGGCCCAATTTCTGCTGGTAACCATGGGCCGTAACCGTAAGGCAGCAAGGGTGGACTTTCTGTTTTTTGGGCTTGCTTCTCGTGGCAGCAGACACCTGCTTACCTAAGACTTCCAACTACTTAGATTGCCCAATTTCTAATCCGTGGGCCGTAAGGGAGCAAGGTGGAGTTTCTTCGATTGGGCTTATTAATTCTTTAGCCCTCCATTAACTGGGCCATTCTTCTCACTTTCACTGTCGAAGGTACTTTTTCTATTCTTGTAAATATGATTTTTGGTTTTTTTTTTTTTTGAACTGCGAAATGGTGAGAAATGACGACCAGTGTAGCAACCCCCATAGGCGTGACCCGCTATGGAATGTCTGGTTGAGCCATAGCTACTGTCTGAATAGACAGGCCGTCACCACAACATCACCTAAGCGACTAGTTGGCTAAAGGTCCTCTCTGCAAATCCACACAAGTCCTAGAAATGGCATGGAAGGATTCGAACCTGGGAGGTCCATGCACAGGGAGAGAAGAGAATTTTATCCCACTCACTTTGGCCAATTAGGCTACTACCTCAGTGGTAATATGATTTTTGGTTGGTCAAAACTTTTGTGCACGGCTCGTCTCGGATTTTACTTAATTTGATGATCAGAGTCGTCAAGCCAATTCTGTAAAAAAAAAAAAGAAAGAAAAACAAAGAGCCCAATCTCACATTGTAAATGTTTGATTAGAAAAACAATTTTCCTGGTTTAAAATGTTAGACCAAGATGAATGTCTATATCAAACATATACTGATATTTTACTTGAGTTAATTTTTTGAGGAATATATAAGCAAAAAATTACTAAGTTAACTAAATATACAAATTTGATTATTGAAGTAGGGCTGAGTCAGTCCCAAAAAATAATGGTACAATTTTACCCAGATATTGGGTGGATAAATAAAAATTGCTCTTGATTAATATTTTTGTTCTCGTGATTGCAGGTCCGGTTCTGAGATTATCGAGGCCTAAAGCAAGTTTTTAAAATGGGGCTTCCTAGAATGTATATATATTAGTTATTCGACAAGAATTGTAAGAGTTCCTTGTGGTGTAGTCGTTAGGTATGGTGTTTGGAACCATGATGTCGAGGGTTCTAATCTCACAACCTACAGAGAAGCACTTTTTTTTACATGTTGAAGTAAATTGATCTAAAAAAATGATGACTAGAAGGGTTGAACACTTACCCGCTGAGCTACTAGCGCGTTATGTGTAAAGTATTTGACGTACATAATATTTAATATATTGTAGAATTTCATATCTTAGACTCTGCCTAACCTAGATTTTCGGGGCCCTATTACTGGGCCAAAAACTGGGGACCCTAAGCGATTGCTTGGTGGGCTTCCCCTCAAGGCCAGCCTTGCGTGATTGCCACCGTATGCAATATATAAAAAAGTCAAATGAAGTAAAATATAACTATGAAATTCACAACCAACTGCATACCAACCACATTGAGGATTGGATGAAAAAGATAATCAAATTGGTTGGGATCCCTATATTATATCTTGCTGTGTAAAAATTATATTTTTCCTCAATCATGGATGAAACATGCGTTACTTCTATAATGGGTTTTTCATAACACCCTAAGGCTTTCACACTATATTTTTGTCTTCAGCTTAACGTCAAAATATCATTTAATTAAGAGAAATGATTTGTCATCAATAGTGGAGAACAAGTGAAAATACTGTAAATAAAGTACAAGCATTTTATGCATTGGAGTTTTGACATTATCATTAACCGTAGTTAATTGCGAAAACTCAGCTTCGGGTTGAGTTTGTGATTCCACATTCTACGGAGTAATTTTGAGTTGTATAGTACCCTTGAAGCATCACCAAAACTTCTTTAAAGATGAGGGGGCGTCCATGAAAAAGAGTGATAAATGAGGGGGGTGTATGTGCTTTTTACCCAAAATACAACTAATTGTTCAATACTTTATCATACCAAATTAAACAAACTAAGCCTTGTGTCCTGACCAATTGGGGTCGGTTACTTGTGAGCTCTATCAAGGGCTACATGTTTACTGACATTTAGAGTACTCATATCATTTTCTTCCTTCCATTTCCTCCATTTGAGAATATAGCATTCTCATTCTCTGGACAAATAAAGATATAATGACCGACACGCTTGCAGAGTTCGCAAATCTTCTTTTGCTTTCCCCTCTCTTACGTTTCGCTCTTTTTTGCTTTGGATGCCCATTTATCTTTGAAATCGGAGGGCAATGAACAAGATAATCTCTATCAATCATTCAATCGGATCATTAATATTATTGTCTTCAATCTCATTTTCCATGTTCATGCGATTTGGATCATCCAATAAATGCATCTCTTTTCCTCTTAAATAATATTTCAGGACACCATTGCGAGGTGATCGATAAACTGATGGAATTTGGTAGCAATTTTTGTGAAGAACACAAACAAAGAGGACTGTCTTTCTATGGTTATTGACACCCACAAAAATACCAAAAGGAATATCATAAGCATTTTAGTAATATCAAAAACGATTACATACATCTCCATATTTTTGGTACCAATAAAATCAAAGAGTATGTGACCAGAAAATAAGCTCATTGTGGGATAAACGGCTGAAATGCAGCACTATAACGCTGCAGTGCAGTTTCGCACTACAGGATTCCCAATTCCACTGTATACAATACATAAGAAAAAATTAATGAAATAAAAAATTCTATGAAATTCACAACCGACATATGCATACCAAACACATTACGGATACGATGAAAAAAAAAAGAAAAAAATCAGAAGTTATGATCCCAATATTAGGTCTTGCAGATCTTTTCCACTTAATTGCATGAAACAGGGGTTACTTCTATAATGATTTTCTTTCATGAAAGCCTATTCAGGGGTGTTTAAGAGCTTCATTTTCAGTTTTTAATTTTTAATTTTTTGGCTTTTTGACTTTTTGAATTATGGTCAGAATGTATTTTGATTTTAGTATAAGTATTTGGGAGAAATGTGCATAATGAATTTTGAAACTGGAGTAGTGTTTGAGAGATATGTGCAGAATATATTTTGTAGGTCTTTTTATTAATAAAAATGGGAAAAATGGAAAATGAGAAGTCAAAAAGCTCCTCTCAACCTATTTTTGACTTCTCTTCTCTAAACTCAAAAACCCAAAACTCATTTTCGCAGAATGTGTTATTACTACGGTGTGCCAAACACCTAGAAGTAAAAAATGCAAAAATCAAAATGCAAAAATTAGGTGGCCAAACACCCCCTAACTCTTCAACTTTTCAGAACTATATCCTTTGGGTTGAGTTTGCACATTTTAGAGTCTAATTTCACAATAATATATATAGGATTACTCTCCAAGCATATCAACCAACATTTGTTACGGGCCGATAAAAAAACATTTACTCCCTCTGTCCCTTTTAAAGTGTGTTATCTGAAAATTTCAACAATTTTCTCCGTTAATATATATGTCATGTAATACTCCAAAAGCGTTGAATAATTACTCCAATTAAACTCGTATGACTCATTGTATATGTATAACTTATCCACATAAAGAAAAGAAAAACCTTATCATAAGCGAGAGATGACGTGCCTCTTCCTGGTATCACTCTATTCGAGAAGACATTTGATTATCAAGTTTTAAATTTGGATCCAAAGATAGTGGTGGAGCCCACTTTTTATATAGGGGCCAGATCCGTGGACACCTATTTTACACTCCTATTTTGATCCCATCTCAGCCCTTGAAATCAAGGGCTGAGATTGAAATTAAAACCACCCCTCTCTCTCCCCCTCCCTCCCTCACGTGCTCTCCCCTTTCCCTGCAGCTAAAATCCCAGCAACCTCCTCCCAAACCAACGCTGAAACAAGTCACACAGTGCAAGTGTGCAACCAATATTTTGATCCAAGCCAGAAACAAGTCAAACATGCTTAAAGCCTCTACTTCGGATTCCTCATGAAAACCAAACAATCAATATTTTGATCCAAGCCAAAAACAAATGAAACATGCTGAAAGCAGCATAGCATATGGTAACAATGGGAAAATGGAATAAATTCAATACAAAACTGAAATATAACTTCATTTGGTTCACAAAACTGAAAACTTCATTTTGTTAAGGATTTCTATCAAACACTTGGTTGGCGACGTCGAAAATCTTCAAACCCCCAATTGATTCCAGAAATTAGATGTGATCGGCTTTGTGTGACCGGCTTTTTCGTCTTCGTCGTCAAACCTGATCTTTTAAGATGGTAGGTCGATGTTGTTGTGATCTCGGTCCGCTCGAATTTGCGATCTTAGTCCGCTCGAATAAATCTCATTCTTTATAAACCCTCCTTCATTAAATCGAGATGGACCTAAAAATTGGTCGATGTACAGAAAATTGAAACCAGACGGGGAGAGAGAGAGACCTTGGTTATTGTTCTTCGATTTCCTCTTCTTCTCCTTCTTCAATTTTCAGCGTGGGTTTGAGAGAGGGGGTCGCTGGGATTTTAGCGTATAGGGAAGGGGAGAGCTTCGTCGGCGTCGGCTTTGGCTCGTCGATGGGATTCAGGGGACTGGAGGAGCACAGAGTTCAGCCATGGGAGGAGGTACAGAGGTACATGCGTGTTTTGGGGGAGAAGATAGAGTGGGGGATCAACGTTAGAAGGAGAGAGAGAGGGGGTATGGTTTTAATTTTTAATCTCAGCCCTTGGTTTCAAGGGATGGGATGGGGTGTCAAAATAGGAGTGTAAAATAGGTGTCCACGGATCCGGCCCCTTTTATATACTTGACATAATTGAAATTTTACAAAACTCCGTATTAAAATAAAAACACCAAAATATCCGAATAAATCACTACTCAAATGCAATGACACACGACTCCGGTGCGTTGCGAACTACTCCCACTGTCCCTTCTATAGTATATAGTTTTTCATTTTGGATTGTCCCTTAATAAGTGTGTTTTGAAAAGTTAATGAGTAAAAGTTTGTAGAATTATCATTTTGCCATTTTGAAAAGTTAGTAGGTAGGAGTAAATAGTTAATGAGTAAAGTGGAAGATAATTTTGGAAAGCGAAGGTAAAAGGTGATGTGGAAAATGTAAATGAGAGAGATAAAGTTGATGTGAAAAGTATAATGATGATATTTTTTTTAATAGAACCACATACTTAAAAAGAGATAGGTGAAGTATTCGCACAAAAAAAAAGTTGGTGTGACTACACATCACATATTTATAAATTATACTAATAGTGCGGCATAAAATAATACTCCATTCGTTCCACTTTGACAGTCCACTATAAAATTACGTGTAATTTTCAAATTAAAAAATAATGTACTTAAAAAAATAATTTTTTAATCAATATGGATCTTGTTCTATAGATTTTATTGAAAACAATAATACAGTGTAAAAAAAATTTTAAAATTATTTTGCTAGATGCATTACTTTTTAATTTGAAAATTATTTGTAATTTCGTAATGTATTATCAAATTGGACGGAGAGTACTAGTATCAAAAGGGCAATGCCACTGCCTAGCATTAAAAGATTACTCTATTGGGGGATTACTATATTCAAGAAACATTTGATTATTGTACCACTTTAATGACATGAAGTACTATTAAATGTGAATCTAAAGATAGTGGCGGAGCCCACGTTTTCGGAAACGGGGTGTGTGCTGTGCACCCGGGTGTTCTGTACCGTGCTGTGCACTCCTCAGTTATCCGATTGTGTTTTGGACGGTTTAGATGTGTTTTGATTTTTTACCGGTAAAAATAAATTGAAATTGTCGAATGCATCCGGATCGTCCAAAATATGATCGGATGACTGAAGAGTGCATAACATCCGGGTGCAAAACACCCGCCCCTGATCCCACGTTTTCAGTGACTGAATTTCTAGGGGAAAGAATTTTATGGCTTACTATAATATTAAAAGCCAAAAGAAAGGGCACGTAAGTTAAACTGAACACCTAAATTATCAAATAACGAGTACAGTTAGAGATTTTCTCTGGATTATTTTACCCTTTCCCCTAGTTTTACCTTTCCCCTAGTTCTGCTAGACGATGGAATTAGTCTCCTAGAAATTAGTCAAAGTGCACATAGAATGTCCCGGACACCATGAGTTATTTGAAAGAGGCCTAAAGTAAAGCATGGGTAAAACACATCGCCAAAAAATAAATTAGCGGTAAGGAAATTAAACATTTCTAAGCTCATCCCATGCAAAATGTACTTTCTGGATGGAAATTAAACCACATTTATTTAATCGAGACGGATAAAAAACGACGAGATAAATATTTCAACACAAAATCAAAACGACACATAAAATGTAAAAGACATTAGATCACTCGATAGTCACTTAAACATGACCACATCACACCGACGGGAAAATAAAACTCTGGAAGCAGAAGGCTATTTACAAGCCTTAAGTAGCCTTCAGTGTGTTCCCAATGTCAAGGACGAATCGGTATTTAACATCAGATTTGGCGAGACGCTCCATAGCCGTGTTCAGATAGTCCACCGGAACGACCTCAATTTGAGGAGTTATGTTGTGTTTTCCCGCAAAATCAATCATCTCTTGTGTCTCCTTCATACCACCGATGCAGCTTCCAGCTACTATCCTCCTCCCTGTTTTTAAGTCCAATATCAGGTACTGTTGTTTTCACATAAACCTTATGTCGAATCAAATATATGACTAGGTTTATAGCACGACGGATGAAATGCTTACCGATAATCAAAGGGAAGATCGGTAACTCGAGTGGCTTCTCGGGTGCACCGACCATTACGATCTTCCCATTGTTCTTCAAAAGAAAGAGCAATGGTGCCAGAGCATGAACTGCAGAGACTGTGTCAATGATTCCATCCAAAGTGCCCATAGCAGCCTATATAATAACTCAATTTATCAATACATATATCATCACAAACTTGAGAATCCTCTTGTAGGCAATATCGCTCGATTGGAAAAAGAAAAAAAAACAAAACAAAAGATACCTGCATTTCCTCTGGATTAGCGCTGACCAAAAACGAATCGGCACCAAGTACTTCAAGAGCTTCCTGCTTCTTACGAGGAGAGGTACTGATCACGGTCACGATAATCCCCATAGCCTTCGCAAGTTTGACAGCCACATGGCCCAACCCGCCTAAGCCGACCACACCCACTTTCATGCCAGGCTTATCAAGCCCAAAATACTTCAGTGGGCTGTAGGTAGTGATCCCAGCACAGAGAAGGGGAGCAGCAGCATCAAGAGGCAGATTGTCAGGTATCCGAACGATATAACGCTCGTTAGCAACCATGTGATCGGAATAACCTCCGTATGTCATGGTACCGTCGGTGTTTAGAAAGTTGTAGGTTTGAATCTGTTTCGGACAATAGTTTTCAAGGTTGTTCTCGCAGTTGTCGCACGTGTGACATGCTCCGACCAAGCATCCCACCCCGACTCTGTCTCCGACCTTGTATTTCTGTACCTTGCTTCCGACCTCGGTCACCACTCCCGTGAGCTCATGCCTATATACATCAACGATGTTCACACATATATCCAGAGTAACTTTGATAATTGAATGACCGGCTCTAGCGTATTACTACCCTTTAGACCAATTTTTCATTGGCTGCAAAAAATATACTCTGTTTTTTTTCCCTCAAAATTGCAGAATTTTATTAGAAACTTATAACCTCGATTATTATTCCCAAGAGGATCCAATAACCATTTAAGAGGTCTAACTTTTCAAGAGAACACCCGACGTAGCCAAAGTTACATTCAAGTAATTTCAGACCATAAATCTACTGCTCACTACGAGCAGCAACACAAAAAAATAACAAAGAAAGCGTGCGAACACATATTCCTAGAGTGCTGAAGCATGCCCTATTGAAAAGAGACGTACGGTACATCCTATTATGTATAATTTTGGCACTTGTTACGTATGGTTTTGGTCAAGTTACGAACCGTTACCAATTTTAAAAAATTCAGTATTCATGGTAACCTTGTTACATATGGTTTTGGAACTAATTACTAACCGTTATGGATTTTTAGGAACTTCACTATTCACGTAAATATCCAGGATAAACTACCAAAGAATACGTTACAAATACCAAAATCATATATAACAAGTACCTAAAACATAAATAAAGGGGCGTATTATAGATTTTTCAATGCATATGTAATAATCAATAATGAACATTACCCAGGGAGGATGGGATATTTAGATAGGCCCCATTCGTTCTTTGCCAAGTGAAGATCAGAGTGGCAGATCCCGCAAAACAAAATCTTGAACCTCACATCCTCAGCGCCGGTGGCTCTGAAACGTCAGTCCCATTCAATCAGTCAATGTAAAAGAAACCCAAAATCAACTTCTCAATGCAATTGCTTTTTAACTTAAAAAAAGTAAGACTGAGGGGGTGATCCACTGAGCCAATTTTTTTTGCTTTTCACTGCTTACTTTTCATGTGATGTAATGTGAGAGAATGAATGCCTCGGGTTTAGAAATAAATTGGCTTTTTGGCTTTTTTGAGTCAATGGAATAGAGTCTGAGCTTCCATGGAGTTATTTTCGGTTTTTTCAGTATTCTTGGACTACAAGTTTTGAAATCAACAAGTTATTCTCCTCACATATATCAACTGATTTAGAAATTTGTTGTCCATGAATACCGAATTGTATTGTTATTGAAATCGTCTCAACAAAAATAGTCGCAGAAATATAAAAATATTATAATTATAAAGAAAAGGATCAGAAAAGAAGCATAATAGTGCAATACCTTCTTCTTTTTTGTATGATTAATCTCAAAATTTTAAGTAAAATTCCAAAAAAAAGGTCGACAAAAAACGTGTCAGAAATTTATCTCTAACTGTCTGTAAAACATGTAAAATTCCAAAAAAAGGTCGACTTCGTAATTTTAATCAATATTATTTTTTTACTTAGTCTAGACGGAGGAGTAGAAAAGTTAAATTTAAAATTTTCATAGCTGTGCTGTGGTCTGATCGACGGCCCGAATGCGTTCAACAATTTTAATTTATTTTTACCGAAAAAAAATCAAAACATATCCGACCATCCTAAACACGATAAGACAGCCAATTTTATTGTGCACAGCCGTGCTGTGGTCCGATTGTGCTTTGGACCCCTTCTTATTGTTTGTTGGTAGATCAGAATTGGCTGCCATCTCCTACCTATACTTTTGTCCGAATATTTTTTCATAAAGTATTTTGATGAATTTCTGGACCTTTGGTCAAATCCATCTCAAGCAAAACAAGAAAACAAAAAAGAATTCGAACCAAAACAGGGGGAAAAAAAAAAAGAAGTCCAAAAAATGAGTTTCTTTCTCTTTTTTTTTTACAGTGAAAAACAACAGAGAAGATTTACCTTCTGGAAAACTTGAACGGAGAGAGGACGCCAGACGGATCAGAGGCTGCCCATCCAAAGGCCTTTACTGGGTGCTCTACTTCCGGTGATTTTCCCATCTTCTTCTAGAGAGAGAGAGAGTTGAGAGAGAGTAGAGAGAGTAGAGAGAGAGAGTGAATTAGTGATGTCTCCTCAGGCATTGTTGCAGGAGTGCTTTATAGATAATGCATAATTTTGTATTGCAGTAGGACAATTTGATTCTACTACTACTTCCGGGTTGTCGGCTGGATATATAAAATTTGACCTTGATTAAGACTCCTCGTCCCGAGAATTTTTTTATAGATACCGAAAGAGTAGCATCCGACAGTCGGCACATAGGAAAGTTTATTGGACGGTCCGAATTAAAATAATATTTCTCCTCTTTGTCTCTTTTGCTTCTTCAAACTGTCGAATACACTTTTGAATGATCCGAATATGCTGAGAGGTACCATGTGCGTGGTACCCGCTCAACATTTTCTTGTGCCCATCTGTTTGTCCCCTATTTGACTAACACCTTTTCTAAATTGACTCTCCAATTCTAAAAATTAATGGATTTTGGTTTCCTTAATAAACTAGAAACCTGAGATTGGACAAACAAATAGGGACGGATGCAGTAATTTTTTTAATTCTCGCCATCATATAGTATTACTACATAAATAGAAAATAAAATAAAATACACTATGAAATTCACAAACTGACATATGCATACCCACCACATTGCGGATGGGATGAAAAAAATACTAATTCATTTTGGTTGAGATCTCTATGTTAGGTCTTGCTATATAAAATTATATTTTCCACTTAAATGAAACATGGGTTACTTCTATAATGTTTTTTTTTCTTTTTCGTGAAAAGCCGAATATTTATTAAGGGCGATAAACAAAAACATTTATTATGATCAGGGAAAATAATATTCCCCCAGTTTCCAATTTTCGGTCCCACTAGACATTTTTTTTGTTGTCCCAATGGGTGAAAGTTGATGAGTTCAATTTTTTGCCCTTCAGTTTTCAAATTATACTAGTAATAAAAAAATCGATGATGATGTTTTAAAAGGTTGGGAAAATATATAAAGTTATAATAAGTGTAATGATGAGCTAGGCCCCTTCCTCTCTGAGGGATCCCTCTATGCTAAAGTGTGGGATTCACATTTTTCGATCAAATTTTGACGATTCGAACCGTTTAATGTGTTTAAAACATGTTTTTAAGGGTCTAATCAAATCATCGTAAAAACAATGACTGGAAATTTTTGATCAGAGAAGTTTTCGATAAAAATCTTACATATAAGGTTTTTATCGAAAACTGCTCAGATCAAGCCTTTACCAGACATTTTTTTGGATGATTCCCCACCTCAAACCTTTGAAAAACCGTTCTAAACACATTGAACGGTTCGGATTATCAAAATTTGATTAAGAAAATTGAGAATTCAGCGACTCCAACACTTTAGGCAAAATGTGGGATTCATCACCTAGAAACAGGATGGTGTAATAATGATGTTTTCTTAAGAAGTTGGAATATATCCCCAAAAGAGACCAATAAATTGGGGTGGAGAAAGCAATTGTTTAGTGCATTGCTCTTATTATGGGCCGGTCAAAAAGAGTACTACGCTAATATGCCATGTAATGGCCAGATGGCCAGAGATCCTCTATTCCAAATTTCTTCGTGTGCCTATGTTGTAAGGGGTTTTGTATTGTTGGATCACACAAAAACTTTTGAAACATAAAAATAAAATTCACAATTCAACGGTTCAAAATCCCTTGCAACGGTGGCACAAAGAAAATTTGGAACAGAAGATCTCCAACCGCCATGTAATACCCCCGAAGCGTCGAATATTCGCTCCATTCAAACTCATACACAAATTGTGTACGTGTAAGTCCTATCTACCCGTGTAAAGAAAAACGATAGCATAAGGGTGGGTGACTATTCGCTCCATTCAAACTCAAACACAAATTGAGTACATGTGAAGAAAAACCTTAGCATAAGGGTGACTACGACGTGCCTCTCCCTCGTATCAATCTATCCAAGAAGATATTTTATCAACGATATAAATTTCACATCCCATTTGTAAGCCCGCCGAGTTTCCTTTGGTTTGACAAGTTCATGCCCAAATAATATACATTGTTGTGTATCGTATTTTTATTGAGTTTGTAATTTTTGCTTTATAGAGTGTCTATTTAGGTTGTGGAAGGAATTACTTCAACATGTAATGTTTGTGAGGGCGGTAGTACTTGGTCAAGTGTTTTTGGAAGCCGTTTCAGTATTACCGATCTTGCTCAAGCAACCTGTCAAGCAAGTCATCTGTTCGCTAGTGCATTTCAATAGTACGGAACTTGCTCAAGCAACTCGTCAAGCAAGTCATCTGTTCACCAGTTGCTCGAGCAACTTGTTTCTTGCTTGAGTAACCCCTATGCGCCTATATATTCGCATCAGCTAGGTTAAACGAAAAAATTGAGCAGCCTACGTTTCAAAAGGCCGTGCTTTCATCTCTATTCATTGAATTTGAAGGCTGCAAAGGTTGATGTAACTTGAAGAAATTTTGAGACCCATGGTTCTTTGATCTTACACAAATCAACTTCAAGAGGTTGGTATCAGTCACCTTCACTCTAATAGTCAAAGCAAATCCTTTTGTGGGGTTCAAAAGGTGATTTGTTTGGAAGGCTTGAGGATTCAAGACTTGACGATCATGCATGGGTGTGATTTACGTGGATTCGGCAAATAGAGCTTAGGATTTGTGGTGAGGATACACGGTCATCGAGTAAATCTATTTGTAATCACACAATGTTTCTAGTGCATGATTTATTCCCGTGGTTTTTTCCCGTTTAGGGTTTCCATGTAAATTGTTGTTCTTTGATTGTTTGATTTCGTTTTATTGATTGATTAAATTAGTTTTGATTGATGGGTCAATTTTTAAAAGAGATTATATTAAAGAAAATCCATAAACCTAGGCAAGCTACAGTTTTCTCACCATTCAACGCACCCTCTTTTTTTTTTTTTTTACTCTTATAGTGAATTTTTATGTGTAATTTTGTCACTAAAAGACAAAAAAATAGTATATTTATAAAAAAAAGGGATGCGAAAATCATTATTCTTTTATTACTTTTTTTACTGTAGGAATCCAAAAATATGCACTTAATTATTGGAATTTGTATCTCAAAGTCCGCATTAAAAAAAGTGTTCATGAATGAATTACTCCACTCAATGCCGTACGACTCCCGTGTATACATGTGATCTACATGTTAGCCCACTATATTATCCACCATCCATAGTGATGGATAGAAAATCACATCATAAGGGCAACGTGCCTCTCCATAGTAACAGAGGATTACTCTATTCAGCTCAAGAGTTAGTCCGGTTAATCGACGGGTTTGCCCTCTTTATAATTGAAGAAGATTCGATTCTTGAGTTAAGATCACGATAATATAATTTCTTGTGAATCCTTTAAGTCTTTGACCGAACCGAAGAATGGATTAATCAAGGTGTGACTGTCGAACAAAAAAAAAAGAAAAAAACTCTATTTCAGTAAAGATCTTTTTTCTTTGGGGACGGAACGTATAAAATACTACACGGAAATCACTACTGGTCCCGAAAATACAAGAAAGAACCAGAAAGACTGAGCAAAATAAGAAAAAATAAAAAAAAACAAAATAAAGATTTGCAAAAAAAAAAAAATACTAAAGACAAAAAGTACCAAACAGCTTGTAGTATTTTTTTTTTGTCTGCAGTGTCATCTTATATGAATATTTATCAACTTTGCTCTACATTTTCCAAGCAAATCCCAAAGGAAAGGAGTTTTTTTTGGTTTTTTCTCAGTTTCTGTTGATCTATGTAGAGTGCCGGGTGCTTTTTGGGCTTTAGAGGTTTTGGTTTTTCTGGGAGTTTTGTTTTCATTTTGTGTGAGTCGTACCTGAGGTTGCTGCTTTGTAGTCTGTGCACTGCATTGTGCACATCTGGGCCGTCCGTTACTCGGATGGACGGCCCAAATTCAAACCGTTCATTATTGTGCGTGAGAGATGAAATCTGGGCGGTCCATCTGAGCAATGGACGGCCCAGATATGCATAGCATCGTGATGTGCACATCGCTGCACAACAGCATCCCATCTTCCGACGTTTTCGGGAATGGCTCGAGTTTGATTAGGGTATGGAGTGTATTGAAATTTTGAGTCTTGGGTCTGGGGTTGTTGATTAGGAGTCTGTTTAATTAGCCGAGGTGCACGTACTGGTCAAAACACCATTACTTAATTACTCAAGAAGACTAAAGTAAAGCATGGGTAAAACACATCCCCTAAAAAATAACTTAGCAGTAAGGATATATCCAATTGAAAAAACTACACACATCAAGCCCGAAAACATTTCTCAGCAAATCCCATGCAAATTGTTCTTTCAGGATGAAAATTGAACAAATTTTATTTAATCAGGACGGATCACAGAAGACTAGACAAATGTTTCCAAACATAATCAGAAAGACACATACAACGTAAAAGACATTAGACCACTCGATTGTCACTTAAAACATGACCAAATCACACCGATGGAAAAATCAAATTCTGGAAGCAAAAGGATATTATAAGTCTGAAGTAGCTTTCAGAGTGTTGGCAATGTCAAGGACGAATCGGTATTTAACATCAGCTTTGGCGAGACGCTCCATAGCCGTGTTCAGATAGTCCACCGGAACGACCTCAATTTGAGGAGTTATGTTGTGTTTCCCCGCGAAATCAATCATCTCTTGTGTCTCCTTCATACCACCAATGCAGCTTCCAGCTACTATCCTCCTCCCTGTAATTAGGTCCAATATTAGGTACTGTTGTCTAATTCGAAGGAGAAAAATGAGAGTGATCTTTGCTTCTGGGAGAGTTATTGCCACACAATTTGACCCGAAAAAAAATTCTTCTAAAGCAGCTTGAATGCTATTCTGAGAAGCTATATATTTTATTCTTGCAAATTTAAATTTCCAAATAAGCTTTTGTCTAATTCAATATTTTCAAGAACACCCCCAAAGGATATGACCACTATATATGCAGGGACGAACTAGGATCCCATGTACAAGGGGCCTATATGAACAATGAGATTTTAAAATTGGGGTATGTGCACTTTCATCCCCTGTACTTTGCTTGATTTGCAAAGACACCCCAAGTACTTTTTTTTTGGGCACTTGCTCCCCTCCAGAGAACCCGAATTTCATTTAGGTAAGGACTTTGACTTTCCCGATCAAATTTCGATGATCCGATCCGTCCAATGTGTTCGGAATGTGTTTTCAAAGGTACCCGCGAGGAATTGGCAAAACAAAAACAAAGACCGGGAATTAAGGGCTTGATCCGAACATATATAGTTTTACAGAAAATTGTTTAATCCAAGCCCTTCGCTGCCTTTTTTTTTTGCTAATTCTTGTAAGGGACCCTTGAAAACACGTTGCGAACACATTGGACGGATCGGATCATTGAAATTCGATCGGGAAAGTCGAAATCCGAACCTAAGCAAAATTCGGGTCCTCTGTAGGGTGTGTAAGTGCCTAAGAAAAAAGTATAAGGGGTGTGTTTGCCAATCGAGCAAAGTACAGGGGGTGTAAGTTCAAATACCCCTTTAAAATTTCAAGATTCAGGAATCTAAAGATTTAAATATGTAAATAACTAGCAATAACCCGTGTAATGCACTTGAATTTTAAGCGGGCAAAAGGAGAAGTAAAATCTTTTTGGTGTATGAAGTGAAAGGGTAGATATATTGCTACCCCGCTGCCTCAGACAGGAAATATTGTCCGTCTATACACCACATCATTATCTATAATGGACCCCACCACACCTATGTCAGGAATGAAACTAAACTCTCACTTCGTGTAAGTGATGTTGGCAATATGTTTAACACTAATATCCTTTCCTTTGTTTCTTTGTTTAGGGGAGGCCCACCATATTAACCTTTAATACCAAAACAAAAATTACTAGATAATTCTTAGGAATTTTAAATGGGGAGAGACCTTGGCCTCCCTTAGCCCTTATGTAGTTACGTCTTTGTATAATGTATTCATTCATAGCAAAATGGATGAAATGCTTACCGATAATTAAAGGGAAGGTCGGTAACTCAAGGGGCTTAGCCGGCACTCCGACCGTTACAATCTTCCCATTGGTTTTCAAAAGAAACAACAATGGTACGAGAGCATGAACTGCAGAGACTGTGTCGATGATTCCATCCAAAGTGCCCTTAGCAGCCTACATAGCAACTTCACATATCAATTTGCATATTCTCACAAACTTAAGAGTCTCCATATAGTTAATATTGCTTGTATTAGGACCGCTACATGCATAGAAAAATTAACCAAAAAAATGCCGAGATGAATCTGAGCAGCTCATTTTGAATTCTAGTCAATTTTCTGGGTAATTTTTCAGGATACTTACAATTTTCATGCCCGTATTGGTGAGAAAAGAATACCTGCATTTCCTCAGGATTGGTGCTGACCAAAAATGAATCGGCACCAAGTACTCCAAGAGCTTCCTGTTTCTTATGGGGGGAGGTACTGATCACAGTCACGATAGTCCCCATAGCCTTGGCAAGTTTAACACCCACATGGCCCAACCCGCCTAACCCGACCACACCCACTTTCATGCCGGGCTTATCAAGCCCAAAATACCTCAGTGGGCTGTAGGTAGTGATCCCAGCACAGAGAAGGGGAGCAGCAGCATCAAGAGGCAGATTGTCAGGTATCCGAACGATATAACGCTCGTTAGCGACCATGTGATCGGAATAACCTCCGTATGTCATGGTACCGTCAGTGTTTAGACAGCTGTAGGTTTGTATCTGTTTCGGGCAATAGTTTTCAAGGTTGTTCTCGCAGTTGTCGCACGTGTGACATGCTCCGACCAAGCATCCCACCCCGACTCTGTCTCCGACTTTGTACTTTCGTACCTTGCTTCCGACCTCGGTCACCACTCCCGTGATCTCATGCCTACATAAATCAATCATGTTCACACATATATCCAGAGTGACTTTTATAGCGCACCACAACATATTACAAAGGCTCCTTTTATTGTCTGCCCAATGGATGGACGATAAACGTGTTATTTGACCGGTAAGAGCAAACACTTTCACCGATAAGAGTGCACTCTTACCGGTCAAAAAGTACTTTTATCCTCTGCCCATTGGACTGGACGGTAGAATTTTCCTATTACAAAACCATACAGTGGAAATCATACCCTGGAAGGAGGGGATATCTAGACATGCCCCATTCATTCTTTGCATAGTGAAGATCAGAGTGGCAGATCCCGCAATACAAAACCTTGAACCTCACATCCTCATCTCCGGTGGCTCTAAAACATCACCACATTACTTGTTGAGAATGCCTTGAAATTTGGCTAAGTGAAGTTTTGTCCAGAAGGACCACGAGCGCTACACCATTTTAGGTGTAGCGCTACCGAGGGAATAACTTCGGTTCTAATCCATCTCGAGCGCTACACC
>JAXBDA010007335.1:0-17891 GCA_036023075.1 Gaultheria prostrata
GAGCCATTTGAGGGCAATGATGCTATATTTGCTATACCTGAGCCCAAATCAAGAAAATACAAACTCTTTCTGAACTTTGGAATTTGGTTTGTTACGTTTGTTAGTTTTCTGGGCAGTTCGTTTGTTACGTTTGTTAATTGTTAGTTTGAACAGTTTTCTACTTTTCTTGTTATGTGGTACACCGGCACACCGTACATGGTTTTACTTTTCAGAGTGTGTGTGTGTGTGTGTGTGTGACCTAGCGCTCGGATATCCTAAGTTTGGTTATAGTTTTCTGGAATTCTGGGCATTTGTTTTGGTACCTTTGTATAGTTTTCTCGGCAACGGCTGACAGCTACCATGGTGGATAATTGATATTAACAATATAATTTTAAATGTGACAACATTTTTAACTCACAATTTAGTGTTTTTTTTTAATTTGTGTACTTGTATCTTCATCTTTTGAAGAAATAACAATCGTGAATCGTCTACGTTTTCTTATTTATCCGCTCGAATGGTTTGACCGTTTGAATCGTTGATCAACAATAATATTTTCTATTTTTCTACGAACACAACAAAGTTTAAGCATTGTATTTTTTTTTTCCCACCAAATGTAATGAGAAGTAATTTTTATTTAAAGAAATGGAAAATATAGACATAACCAACGCGGCAACGCCCAACTGATTTCCACTCATGCAAAAGTGTTTTTATTGATCCGAATTTAAAAAATAAATTTTCGCAAAATGAACGATTGAGATGAGGACTACATGGAAAAAAGAGCTGACTTTAAAAAAAAATGAAAAAACAAACTGTTGAAAAAAATGGTGAGAGAGCTCAACCCCGAACGAAAAGGGTGGGATACTGGGATGTATTACAATTACAAGCCCATTGGTTAGTCATTAGTGAGTTGAACACGTAAGGGTGATATCCGTACATTTGTTGTTTAACAATTAACATGGCTTGCACAGAAGAGCCAAGGACGAGAAAATTATGGGTACGGGGAGGGTTCCACGTGGTACCGGTATATCCGGGACTGACCAAGGACTAAGTAAAATAGTAATGGGCCGACACGGCACGAGTCGCACGACACGATTTAAAAGCCGCGTGCCGTTGGCACGGCACAACACGAAATCAAAAAAGCCCAGAACGAAATGACACGAAAAAAAAGCACGGCACGACACGACATGACACGATTAAAAAGGCACGGCACGACACGACACGATAAAAAAAAAGCACGGCACGACACAACACGATTAAGTCAACGGCACGGCACGGCACGACACGATTAATTATTCGGGCACGGCACGACACAACTTAAAAAAGGCACGACCCGACACGGCACGGTAAAGTAAATGAGCACGGCACGACACGACACGAGCACGGTACGTCACGGCACGGCGTGGCACGATAAAGTAAACGGGCACGGCACGGCACGAAGCACGGTTGGCACGGAAGTTGAGTGGCACGGCACGGCACGACCCGCACGTTTGACACCTCTACCTCCTTGTAGCTGCCTTATGGTCAGGTGTGGTCCCGAGCCGAAATCATAAACAACAGCATCTTCTCGTCGCATTGATTCCCTTCCTGTAAGGCTGCGACAAGTGAATTCCTCATAATATACAGTCCTTTGACCAGGACACCCTATACTTGGGTCATTATGTATGGGGCTTATCCTTCCGCAAGGTATAACTCTCGCGGTGGGGCTATATCCAATGCATTAACTAGGGTCGGCATCTGATGTGTCCATAACGGACTGGTTTGTCACTCGGCGAGCTCTGATAGGCTAGTCAGCGGTCAAATAGGTTTACGCGCTGACCTCTCCTACAGAGAACATGGGACTGATAAATGACCGAACAATCAATGCCAGATTGTTCAAACTTTGATTGAAACTTTACTATCTTCACCCGAAGGGGTTGGCGGTATAGTCAAGGCTCTATCTTAGGGTCTTACGGTTTCTTCTAAGGTTTCAAGTTTGAAATCTCTCAAGTGTTATCAATTTTTATGGGTCAATCCATAAGGAATTTTTACCCGGCTTTAATCGGACTTCCCACCAGTGGATGGTGGGATTGGATCCCCAGAGACAAGTCGAGCTGGTATGTAAATCTGGTCCAGATGGGCTTTGGTTTGGTTTTACAGAACCACCTCCTCTCTCTCAACACGTTACTCAAGAAAGTTTTTTCTCCAATGATTACTTTCATCTTTTATCTTTCTCTCTTCCACACTTTACCCAAAAAAACCTTCCTCAAAACCTAGACCAATTACAGTTTGAGTTATACATACTTTTTACACATTGCTCACCTAATTAAACCAACCAAATTTGGTTAATTACTATACCTATATTACCAATTTGATTTAGGTTGAAATTTTCCAAGTAATCTAACATGGAATTACAGCTAGGCCTTCGATGGCCCCATGCTCACCTGGTCGAGTCTTCACCCGAATCAATTATCTCACCTCGTCAATCCACACCTTCACGTGCTACCGGGCAGCACGTAAGAGAGAGTGTCAGGCTTTATATATGTCGCATTTCTTACATAGGCCACTCAAGCGTGCTTAATATAACTTAGAAACTATTCCACCTACGAACAATTAGTTTTAGGTTGGAACCCTCCAAGAAATCTAACACCTTGAGTTATCAAAAAGAACAAAAGAAAAAAGGTAAATTTCACTGACCTCCCCCTGAGGTTTCTAACAAATGCAAGGACCTCCCCTGAGGTTTATGAAATATCACTGACCTTCCTTACTTTTGAAACAATTCTCAATATTCCCCCATCCGTTAACTTTCCATCCAAAAACCTTTTAATTGGACTATAAAATGACAAAAATGCCCTTTCTTTTGCCACTTACCATCTTTTTCACCCTTCCTCATTTGAAGAGTATGTATGCATATATTGATGTATACATATATTTATATATATTTGATTTGATACTATTAATTTCAAAAAGAGTCGAATTTTGGATGACTTTTCTTTATAAAAAAATATATGTTTGCATGTCTTATTGAATGTATTTTCATCTTTCCTAGAATAAAGTAGGCAACATATGAAAATAGATATATTAATCTAATTAGGCTAATACTAGGATATTATTCAAAATATAATCTTAGATACCCAAAATTACAATAATGCCAATAGTACTTACAGGACACGCCAAAATAATTAACTCAGACCCACCATAAAAGCTAAATTTCTATGGGAAGTTAATTAGTAGAAAAAGAAAGCCCATGCCGTAACACATTTGGACAAGAACATAAGGATATAAGACAATCTCTTTGTTAATTGTTTAACAGTTCGCAACTTAATCATAAGCATCATACAGAAGGTCATTAAAGAAAGGAAAAAAGAAAAAAAAAACTATTGTATTATTTTTTTTGGTCTTTAATTCGTGTTTTAAGATGACAAAAAATACTATGATATGCATATTTCTTTTCAACTTTTCCATCTCCTCTTTAACTTTTAATATGACAAAAAAAGGTAAAATTTTTACCAAATACTATCAAAAGATGAAAAAAAAACTCAATAAGAAAGAAAAATCTAAAAAAATTCCTTAAAGAAAGTAGCCCCAAATGAAACCCTTCTAATTAAATAACTAAACAAATATGGTTGGGGGAGGGGTGCAATATAAACATACATGCATGCGTATTAATTTTTTTAATCCCTCTTCAAGATGAATTAAATAAGTCAACAAAATTGACTAAAAGATGAAAAAACATTAAGGCAAAAAAAAAAAACATCTTTAAGAAAGTCATCCAAAATGGGTCTCTTTAAAATAAATAACTACGTGAATATGATTTGGAGGTGCGGATACAATATTTGTTTATATATATACAATGGGGAAGGGTGATAAAGAAGGTTAGTGGCAAAAGAGAGGGCATTTTTGTCTTTTCATAGTCAAACTAATGGTTTTGGGATGGAAAGTTAGTAGATGGGGGAATCTTGATAATAGTTTTAAAATTAAGGGAGGTCAGTGATATTTCAGAAACCTCAGGGGAGGTTCTTGCATTTGTCAGAAACCTCAGGGGAGGTCAGTGAAATTTACCCAAAGAAAAACTCAAGAGCTTCTCAAATTTGTTTCAGTTTGGCTTTTTTTACAAGGCGAGCTAATCTCAAACAAATTTTAATCATGCCAATTTCAATTAGATTGAATGTTTTTTAGATATTATAAGCTTAACATACCGAGTAGTACAGATGGTTCAAATTTCGTTTATTTATGCAATGAACCAATTGTAAACGAGGTTTTATCAAATAAACACAAACTTGAGCTCAAGTAACTAGAGGTTTGCACATGCATAACTAGGTTTTTAGGGATGGTTTCCCATTTTCAGTCAAAGGTGACTAAAAGCACTTAGCTTTTAGTTGCATTTAGTCACCTTGTTCCCAAAAAAAAAAAAAATCATTTTTCTTGTCTTTATTCAAAAAATTTATACATGTTTTAGTTTTGCAGCAAACTTTAATTTATTCGTCTCTAGGAAAGAAATTGGAATATGTATAAAACTATGACTGGATTTTTATTTTTATTTTAATAATCCAAACAAAATCCTAAAAGCCTGGGCTGAACGGATAAGTCTTGCATAATTTCAAAAAAAATTGGATTTGGATCGTAATTTTATACTTTTAAGACTCCTCTCATCGAGATGAATTAATCAATAATCCACAAAGTTTGACGTAAAAATAACAAAAGAACAAAAAATGAATAAAGACAAAATAAAAGGCCAAATTTGGGGGTTTTTTTTTTAAGAAAACAACTTGGCTGAAAGCCATGCACATTAACTAAAATTAGGAAACGACCCCTTAAGATTTGGTGCAGGGGGACCCCTAAAAATTTATGTTATCTTACTTTTGGATTTATGTGAGTGTCAATTTAGTGGACATAATAAGCTCATTGTTTCCCATTTTTTTATTGATCCATTCATTTTTGTTGTTTCCCATTCACCTATGCTTTAGAGCTACTTTTCATAAAATAGTAGATATGCGTTACCAATTTGCAAGGATGGCAATCATGTATGCATGCAACACTTATAAAATGGGCCTATAAAATGTTTAAAGTATATCCATTCAACCCTCTAGTGCTGCTTGACCTAAAACACTTGTTTTTTTTCATCATTCTCTCTTTCTCTCTCTCTCCACGTTATTCATTTTTAATAAAAACTCTATTATTGTGATTTGTGGCTCATAGTTTGCTTACAAATCAATTTTATTCATAGTGTAGAGTATTCGTACATGCCTATACATAGGGGCAATGGCCATGCATACTTACATGTTATAATTAAAATGAGTTTTTTTTTTTTTTGTATTACAAGGTGTACATTTGCGGCCAGTGGCGATTCCAGGAAAATTTAACAAGTTGTTAAAAAATTACCTTAACTCAAATAACCTCTTCAATCTCTAATAACCAGTAGTATATACACAAAATTTTATATAGTACTCACTCCATCCCAAATTGCTGGTCCTTTTTTCTATTTTGGAATGTCTCAAAATGTTGTTCCTATTTCTAAAAACAACTACCAAAATATGTCAAATTTTCAGTTTTACCCTTAAAAATACTCTTTCCCTCCCAATTTATTTCACCGTTATTGAAATACGTGTCATTTCTAAATTGTTTATAATTTCTAGTATATAATGTTTTTCATGATTTTTAAAACTTTGTATAAAACAACTAATTGAGATCTATCAAATAAGATCGATATTCCATATTTTTTCTGATCCATATTGAAATATATAAACAATTTAAAACCACTTAATAAACTTCACCGTTTTGAAGAATAATTTTGGAACTCCGAGACAATAACTTTGTCTCTTTAAAAAGTTAGATCCCCAAAAGGGACGAGCAATTTGAGACGAAGGGAGTAGTAAGGATATTGCGATCAGAAGATCTATAAATACATAAGATTTCATAATTGTTCTTGACAAAATTTAACATTTCAAGCCAACAAAGATCAAACAGGCACTTACATGCGAAAAGAGTATGTGATGGAATAGGTTGACACAAATCTTTTTTTGACTCCTTTTTGGAGATGTCGAGTGAAATTGTCCTTCAAGAGGAGGCTAATAGGAGATTTCCCCCCACCACCTTTTTCTCTCTCTAGAAGGTGTTCATGTTCTCCTCCTTAGGGTTTCCTTGCCCCATGCACCCTCTCCTCCCTCCTCCCCCTAGGCACCCTCTCCTCCCTTCCTTCTCTCTCTCTCTCTCTCTCTCTCTCTCTCTCTCTCTCTCTCTCTGCGTGTCCTCCTTCTTCCCCCACCTTATCCCCCTTCAGTCTGATCTATTCTCAACCTTTATTCATAAAACGATTGGCAACAACTTTTGCAGATGGACTGCGGCAGCGAAGTGGTGGTCAACATGGGCGTCATGGTTCTCAACGTCTGGGATTTCTTAGGTTGCTTTACCAATTGATAAACAATTCTGCACAGGATTCTCTGTAAGCGACGAGGGAACTTTCAATAAAGGTTTCTTCATCCTGCCTCTTTCTCTCTCTAGTCTATTTTTTGGACCCCCTAGTCCGATACCTTAGTGGGTATACCATTGTTGTTGTTTTTTTTTTTTTTTTGATCGGCGTGGGTCTACCATTGTTTCACTGTCATGGTTGCTCGATATCCTCTTCCAAGTCCTTCTCTAGTTGGTTTTTTTAAGGGATCTTCAGCTTTAGCTTAATGTCAAGGGGTTGTGTCGATGGATTTGCTTGCTGTCGGGGTCTCCCTCTGCGGTTACTGTTGGGTGTTGTGGGTTTTGCTTAGCGACTCGATGAGCTTCCGAGGTAGTTATGGTTGTTTGGGCTCGTTTGCTCCGCCTTTATTTAGGTTAACCGATGGAGGTTTTGGTGATTTTTGTGGTGGCGGTGGCTGACGTGGTGGCTGTCAAGAGTCATGGCTGACGGCAGCAATGGTGAATGTTTAGCACTTGGGTTAGGGTTAGGTTTTGGGTGTTCTTGTTTTGGGCTTTGTGCTCTATTGTAAGATTTGGGATTTTAAGACTTCGAGTGTATTTTCATTGTTTTATCCGGGCATTTTAGTCCCATGGGTGTTCCAACTTTTGGTTTGATCTTTTTCTCCCTCTCGATGTAACCTTTGTCGAGATTCTATAATAAATTTGTAAACACCCGTGTTTTTAAATATTTTTTGGAAATAAAGTTGGGGAAATGCGAGGAAATATTAAAAAAAAAGGTTAAATGATGGTCGATGTGGAGGAATTGGATAATGGTGGGTTGTAACTAGCACATTTGTAATATAATGGGTGTGGAGTGTTATAATATGAATGTGGATTTAATAAGGAGAGAGAAAACTACACTTTTCTCTCCCCAAAAATCAGTCAACCTCATTTTTCTCCCCCCCCCCGCTTTCTTCTAGTTTATTCACAAATTCTCCACAAAACCTCAAAACCCTCATGACCCTTGCATAAATCCTTCACCCATTGATCGTTGGAGCTTAGATCCTTCTTGTTTTTGCCTTGGAAGAGCTTCAATTGGTGGGTTCTAGAGTTTGGAAGCTAGGGTTTGATTTACACTTGATTTGGAGCTTGATCTTGAGGTAGGGATCTCTTACTCTCCTATTTCTAAGTGATTTATGGTTGATTGTTTCATATCTAGCTTGATTGCACTTGACTTCTTTTGATCTCATTTGAAAACCGACTTGATTTTGATTTATGGCTTCAAATCCTTGATCTATGAAATTAGTTGATGAATTCATGATATAGTTGATGTATCTACCTCTATTCATGCCTCTTAGTTGATTTGTATCTTGAGAATAGGGGTTTGGACCATACATTTAAGTTTTGGGTTGAAATTCAACACTTTGGTGAAAATCTGTCAAATCTGGACTTTCTCAACCGGTAAAGCAAAATACTCCAACCGGTTAGGAGTTTCAGAATTTTTGTTGAATCTGCCATGGCCCACCTGATTGGGCAAAACTGAAGCGCAACATTTTTATTTCTTGTTCATTCCGTGATCATTTGAGGTCCCATACGCTCCTCCGGTACATCATTTCACTCACGTTGGACACAAGGGCGTGTGTACACTTGTTACGTGGTGAATGGGTAAAATGGAATCAAACGAGGTTTGTGCAAAAGAAATGGGTGTAACAGTTGGAATTCTATCTAAAGTATGAAACTTGAATTGAGATTTGATTGTGATGTCCCAAGGCCGCCATTCAGTTCGTCCTTGGGCAGGGGTGAACGAGGCCCATGAAACTCTGTGGGGGTACACAAGGCCCGTGAAACTCGGTAAGGGTACACGAGGCCCACGAAACTCAGTGGGGTACACAAGGCCCATGAAACTCGGTTTAGGGATTGTATTTCCCTGGATGTTTTGTGGACACTTTGAAGTGACTTTGTCTTTACTCAAAGTTTATGACTTCTTTCTCTAAATTGTTAGTTTCGTACCATGATGCTTGAACATGCTCATATCATCCATCAGCATTTAAACATAGTAGCTTGAGATTTTTCTGTCGAGCTCACCTTATCATTTTCAGGTATGCAACGTGGAGCATGAAGTGTGTGCATATCTTGAAAGCTTACATAGAGGGAGTTATTTTAGCATCTCGCGAACTATCTCATGAGAGATGATTTTGTAACTCCATCACTTAGTCTTTTTGACAAATTTGGAATTGTAATAACAACTACCTATTTAGGTACTTTTATTATGGGTACGGGTACCCGGTCTACTTAGACTCATGTTTGACTTTGACCTTGACTATGGAATATGTTGACTTATGTTTGAAAGAAATGTTATTTATTTATGTTTAAAATTTGACGGTGTGACAAAAATTTTGTTGCCGATCAAAAAAATTATCCTTCAGAGAGAAGTTAGAACACGATACCGGTGTCAATTCATCATTCTCTCTCTCTCTCTCTCAAATTTTTTGTCATTAGGAATATTATGTACCTTGTTTGAGGCTTATGTATTAGGTAGTCAATAATGAATTACGTGAACTTATGGGTGTTCAAAATTGTAGGGTTGAGTGTTCAAATAAAGCCTGAAACAAAATTACTACTAATAAGAATATATATATATATATATATATATATATATAGAGAGAGAGAGAGAGAGAGAGAGAAAGAGAGAGAGTTCCAATCTAATGAGGGATCCCTCAACGAGCTTAAGTTGCTGACCTCCACTTTTCGGACCAAATTTCGACAATCCAAACCGTTAGATGTGTTTTAAAGGCGTTTTTAAGGGTCTTTGCGAACATTCGGCAAAAAAAAAAATACCCGGAAGGGCTTGATCGGAGCAGTTTTTCATAAAAACGCTATAAATGCAGTTATGAAAAACTGCTCCGATCAAGCCTTTCCCGATATTTTTGTTTTTGTTCATTTCTCGCGGGGACCCTTAAAAACACCTTTTAAACACATCTAACGGTTCGGATCGTCGAAATTTGGTCCGAAAAGTGGAGGTCTGCAACTTAGCTCGTTGAGGGATCCCTCATTAAATCGCCTTCCTATATATATATATATATATTAGGATGTTCACTTGACCACCCAAAGAGTGGAGCCGCCTTTGTCTGGCCCTATATTGAGGCACTAACACTTGTACCAACAGTTATACAAACTCTCTCACACAGGATATGTGAGTCCCACATATGAGTGGTAGGCCCCACATATCACATACTCCTATAAGAAAGTTTGTGCGCAATTGTTGATTTGTTGGTACAGTGTTAGTGCCTATAGCAAAGCTGATGAAAAATTGTATGTTAATTTTTATCTTATCGTTTGTGCAAAAAGAGAGTATCTCTAGTTCAAAAATTGCTTGTAATTTTCCTTGGTCTCATGATCAATCTTTATTTTATATGCTTCGCTAAATCACATGTTTATGATCGGAGTTGTTCAATTCATTTAGAACATATTCTTCACAGTCTTAATAGAACAGCACTAACACTTGTACCAACAGTTATACAAACTCTCTCACACAGGATATGTGAGTCCCACATATGAGTGGTAGGCCCCACATATCACATACTCCTATAAGAAAGTTTGTGCGCAATTGTTGATTTGTTGGTACAGTGTTAGTGCCTATAGCAAAGCTGATGAAAAATTGTATGTTAATTTTTATCTTATCGTTTGTGCAAAAAGAGAGTATCTCTAGTTCAAAAATTGCTTGTAATTTTCCTTGGTCTCATGATCAATCTTTATTTTATATGCTTCGCTAAATCACATGTTTATGATCGGAGTTGTTCAATTCATTTAGAACATATTCTTCACAGTCTTAATAGAACATCCAGAGATATTGGAAAGGGCTAAATTAATTCATTCAATTTTTGGTTCCTTCGAATTCATGACGGAAAGTTGAACGAATGATCAAGCCCTAAATGAGATTGTTTTTTATTTAAAAAAAATCTGGAAAACATGTTTTAAATGTATTGAACAGCTCCCATACAAGTTTGTGTACATTTGGCGTACACCACATGTTGTACCCATAATTTTCTAATTTTTTTTTATAGTGAAAATATTCCCCCTTGCCCCTCACTTAGAAGTCTGGTTCAGTTTCACCACCATGCATGTCGACCTCCTACCCACCCGACTGGACAAAATCCCTTAGTCTCTCTCATGTGCTTGTGTTGATCGATGTTTAGACTTTAATTTATGTTCTTTTCGATATCTTAATATTCTATCTTTTTTTAATTTTATACGGGCTAACCCCAGTGGATTGGTTGCTTCATTTTGTCTGGATCCCATTGGATACTTTTCTCAATTCACCAAGGCGCATTTTATTCTTTTAAGATAATTCTTGTGTCTGGATCAATTTGCACGCAGTCTGATTAATCTTTACGACCTTGAAGCTAATGACCGCGCACCTCAACTTCGAGAATGGTGGAAAACTTGCTCAAACTATTCTGGAGCTCTAACAATCACAAGGATCGTCCTCATCTGTCATTATTTTTCGACTCATAATATGATCATAGTTTGGAAGGTTTAGAACCGTACATTAGAATTGCTTTTTACACTCCTTTTTACTATCCGTACTTTTTTTAAAAAATTCTTGTTCATTTAAATTGACGATATTTCGACTTCATGTATGAAAAATGCGCCATAAAATAATGGTATTATAAATTCACATAAATAAAGATAAAAAAAAGAAAAGAAAAAGATAGTGGCTTGTATCTTGGCTACTAGAGCCCTTGGACTGGTCCATGCATTTGTTTTATATTTTGTCCTAGGCCCAATATTGTTGTTGCCTCTGTTGGAATCACGTTTTCAAGGTTGTTCCGGGGCTTATTGGGTGGTTCAGTTAGTGCGTTATCTATCCTATACATAGAGTGGACCCGGGACCTGTAGCGCACTAAGTTTGTTGCATATATTGTGCAGCAAAGTATTTCAGTCGTCAAAAAGTATTTTTAATGATCTGGTTTCGCAGACGCTTTTTTACTGGTCAAAGTGTTTTATTAATAGTAAGAAAGTTTCAACGAATTCGGACCACTGATTTCCAAAATGGATGGTTGTGATATTAATATATGATGATACATGATAGCCTTCCTCCCAATGGTTAAGGCAAAAATATAATTTCAGTGGGATACTAAGGTAATTTGACATAGTCATAGTTTCGTTTTTTTGGCTCAATAAAAGGATGAAAAAAGGAGACCGGCATAGCAATCCCTATTTGCATGACCATAGGGGTATTTATCCGCTGTGGAATATCCAGTTTGATTATAGGCACTATCAAGAACGGCGAGCCCGCTAGTACAGCAATTACCATAATTATTCGTTTTGTAAAACTCGTGGAATATATGATTGACATAAAAAAATGGAGATGGTAAAATAGTCAAATGATTCCATGGAGATGGCAAAATAGTCAATGGTTCCAATCTTGTTCAAGATGGTTACTTGGAGTACCCTTTAACCATGCCTCTCTGCTTTAATTTATTACTCCTTCTTTATCAGTGTAATCATTTGGTTGATGCTGGTAATCTCTAGCTCTCATGAAACAAAGGCACGTGAGTGAACATTCATAAACTGGAAAAAGTCATGAAATTGAACAGCTTTTGTCTTCTTTCTTACCAACTTAAATCAACTTTACGACATGAAATTCCGGTTAACCATTTTGTAAGCTACTTGACGGTCCAATTTGGCTTTTTGAATGATTTTTATACTCTTAGTTACGCTTGCCTTACCTCATTGGATATTACAATATGAACTTTTGACCATTGATCACTTACTAGTATATACCAGAACTCAAAATATCACAAGAATGAATATATGATAAATTGGGTTCCCGCAAGTACTCGATGAGATTGGTTCCCAGATTACTGCGTTCAGTGAAGGTAACATAATCCCGGGTTATCAAAACAAAAAAAACATACTATAAATTGCTCGGGCACTGTAAAATAAGAATTCAGACAGAAAATATAGTACCACGCAGTTGGTGGTGATACAGATGAATTTGTTAAATATAAATTGATGAAGGACAAATAAATAGATTAGGATTTGCTAGCTGTTGGAGATTTTTTTTCTACTTCTCTCCATTGTATTTTTCTCTTCTTTGTTTATGTGCTATGAAAGCTTCTATCTAGTGGATCACTTCCATGGCTATCAAAAATACAACCATTCCAGAAACAAGACATTAATCCAAGGTAGACTAAGTAGTGAATTAATCACATTCAAGGCCTAGCATGAGTTTTAATACAAGTTTCCACTGGCAAACTTCACATTAAAGTGTGTGAAATCAACACTTCTAAACTCGTTTGATTACTTAATATCTTGATATGGCAGTTATCTATTAAAACTTCATTTTCCAGCTCGTAAATCACATCGTCAATAAACTAAAAAAGAAACTCTTGAGGTCACTGAAGGTCATTCAATTCTTAACTTTCAATTCACATGTAGAATTGGTAAAGGAATGGTAACTCGGACACCCAATTATGAAATATAAAAAAATTGTAAAACTTGCCTCCTTATCTTGTTCTCTTTTTTTTTTTTTTTGAACTGTCCTTATCTTGTTCTCTAATCATACTAGTTTACAACTTAAATTTTACTCCCTCCATCCCTTTTTAAGTGTGTTACCTCGTAATTCCAACTTATTTTCTTTCACATCAACTTTTACATCTACTTTCCACTACTTACCCTTATCAATATAATAATATCCACTACTTTTTCAAAAAAGAATCTACTTTTAAGGGCAAAATAGGAAATGTACCCACTAACTTTTCAAAATACACACTTATTAAGTGACATCCCAAAATGGAAATGTCTACACTATAAAAGGGACGGAGGGAGTAGTGTTTAAAAACCTAGAGTCTTGCCTTGGGAACAACCCTCTTTTGATTTTCTCTAATCCAAGATAATGTGACATGTCTATATCCTAATACCATGGGCCATACAATACAAAATTCATGTGTCTAAACCTGTTCTCGTTCTGCACTCTGATTCTCAATTCTCGATCTCACAAATTCGAATAGTTTGAAATTTCTAAAAGGCACATCTTCATATAATCATATTCACGCTCTCACTCACATACACACGCGCATTTTTTGACGTGGTATGGGTGATTCTATCTGCAACCCGTGAGTTGGTACATGTAGCCTGGTAAAAATAAACACCAAATCCCTTCATGCATAAAGACGATCATGCCCCTTGAGTTACTCATCTTCTTCTTCTTCCCCCTTTTCTTCACAGTCATATTCTTCTTCCTCCCTTTAGGTCTTCAATACACAGCAAATTTCGAGTCTCATGTCCGACTATCTATTGCAGGACATCTTTCAAACCTTGGAGAAAATCTCGCATGGCGTTCAAACCCTTCTGTCCCTATTCGCTAGGGTCTCCAACCACCCTCACCACCCTCAAATGGACGGCCTCCTCCTCTTTTCTCATATCTCTCAACAAAAAAACCGAGATCAATCTCCTCCTCCTTCATTCTGCTTTCTCATCTCTCAACAAAACCCTTATGTCCCACTTCAGAGAGGTAACCCGTTGTTTTGTGCGATAACTCTGTGTCATCTGCGTTCGCTAGTTCGAAACAGTACCATAGTCCCGAAAATCGTCCATAATTTCGGTAGTTAATATCCGAAATAATTGAATAAATTCGGAAGTTAATATCTGAAATGGTTGGCCAGAGAGGAAGGTATATTTCAGTAATTAACATCCGATTTAAGGTAAAAGTTTTGTAATTTATATCCAAATTTAGTCATTTCTTTTGATAGTCAATATCTGAAAGAGAGGCTTGGGGGGAGGGTGGTCGTCAGTCTTAGTGCTCATCGGTCATCGGTCTTGGTCGCGTGCTAGGAGGGAGGGGGAGACAGTCGGTGTGGGAAGCTAGGGTGGGATGAGAAGGAATAGAGAGGGTGATTCCAATTTTGGTGGAGGAAAAATAGTGTAAAGGTAATTTTGGAAGTTTACCGGGTTACATGAAGCAAATAAAGAATTTTGCTATGTCAGCAGGATTGTATTTAGCAATCGAACTGTATGAAGTAAAAAACGGGTTGCGGATACAATCACCCTCCAAGCAATTGTATATGCTTATTTATTTATTTATGCAAGTGTTTGGCAACTAGAAGGCAGAGCCGGCTCTGAGCTAAAGTGAGCGTTGCGGCCGATTTAGGCCCAAAAAATTACGAATTTCAAGGGCCCCATATTTTAGTACCCCTAGGCCCTAAGTATCTTTTGTAATAAAAAAATATGTACATCATTTTAGAGTTACTTATTATTGATGAATAATAGTATTTATTTTTGGAAATGTAATTTACCTACTTACATTTTACTCATTAAAATTTTGAAAAAGACCTTCTTTTGGTTTTCGCTTTAAGCCTCCAAAAAATCAGGACCGGCTCTGTAGAAGGGCCCCACTCCCTATATATTTTCATTTTTGAGGGTGGTGCAAGCTGTGCAGCGTCCCCTCTAGCCTCCCATTTTCAAACAACCATTACTTAAATAAGCAGGCAAGTCACCCATGGCCCCCAGTTATTAAAGTACTCTATAGGGAAAAATCTTATCACACACATGAAAAGGACGGGCACTAAATGTCAAGTCTTTGAAAAAGATTCTAACTTAATTAAAGAAGATCAGTAAAAATCTGTCAAAGATAGTAACCTTACATTGCATATGGATATATTGTACCAAATTGCAAGTCACTTGAACTGTGTTCTTTTGGCCAACTTTCTTGCAGAATGAACTGCTTGTGAACCTAACCTTGTGCTGGTAGGCCCTTCATGGTTGAAAAACCCCGTGATGCATGATTTTGAGTTAAAAAAATAAGCATGACTTCTTTTCTTTTTTTTCACTGTCAATTTTAATGAACTATGTATTCATGTTCTTGTCGATATCATTTTCACGGTCAATTTTAAGTTGATTTCTTGGCCTAATATTTCATTCTACGGTATCTATAAGATGTACTGTTTAGATAATTGTTTTGACTCTAGGACAGGTCTCACAATTGAGTATAGAGGAGTATGGAGAAATCATGGTGTGAGGAGCGTTTTTCCGTCTGGTCCCCTTGGTATACCTCGCCTTGGTCAAAGATGGGCGGAAGGTGAACGGGTCGCTCGGGTCCTGGTCCTCCCGCGATGGCCTGAAAAGATGACGCACACGTTAGTGCCCAACCCGGACGGAAGTGGTCCGGGGTGGCACTCTGACGGTCAAGTTAGTTGCCGAAAATACAAGAATGACCGGAATGTGTTCCTCCAAAGAGAGAGAGAGAGAAAAACCCTTTACTTAGTGAGAGAGTCTTCCCTTTATAGCCCAGGGGAGACTTGCTCACCAAGCCTCGAGCGTACCTCGCACGTGCCTCCTGTCTCAATCGCTGCACGTGGGCAGGTCATGAGTGCCTCGAGCGCCACTGCGTCCCCTACACGACGTCACCTCTGCAGAACCCATGATGGTAGCAGGTCCAGACTGATGGGTGCCTCGAGTACCCCGCACGTCAAGTCCCATCAACCGGTACCCTCAGGCTCGTCGAATCCCTGAGCCGAAGAGTGTTCGGCGAGAGGCGTTCCAAAGGGGCCCCCTCCGTGCCGAGGGCCGGAGTCCTCATCCATCCTCGTATCACGGGCCGGAGTGACAAGACATCAATCAATGCCGACGGATCCCCCACTCGGCGAGATTGCTCACGAGGAGCGCGGTGCGGATCGTCCCGAGGCCCAAGCCGAGTTCCTCAATGACTGGGCAACAGAGCCGCCTGGTTAGGTGCCCGGTCAGGTCTCGTCGCCGAGCGCCAAATCTGGCCCCATGGTGACCGGGGCTCGAGCCGCATTGTCTTCTTGACCCTCGGCTACTACACATGGTATGTATGGGAGTTGATCCCACAAACTATGACGTAGACTTCAACACTTGAATAGACCTTAGGCGATCGAGGACCGCTTCCAAGTGCAATGAAGGCTACCAACCTAGACCATGAGCCATTTTAATCGCAGATTGCCCAAAATTTCCCAATTTTTTGGGCCTTCTTGATCCACTTAAAACCTTTTTTTGAAATTAACAGAAAAGTATCGTCTATGCTGCTTTAAAATTTGATGTTCGTGAGGTCCTCCGATCGACTCAGTTGGCCTGACCCATCATCAAGATGGTCTATCCAAACCATTGGGCGTGGGTCAAATGCTTGATCCGCAAATGTATTATGCTTCGTCCCTCCACTAATATGTTCAACTACATGATAAATTAGTACATTCTATTAATACAATAACGTAACACGATATCCAAATTTGATTAATAAAATGTGGTCACCAAAGCACCATTGTTGCGTATACGATATCGGAACTATAATGTTGGAGGAGCATTACGTAATTTTGCAAACGTGAGACTCGAGGGATACGTACACGTTAACGTGTTACAAGTAGTCCAGTACCATTATGAAACATAAAACGTGTGATGGTGAACAGGGCAAAAAGGAATCAATTGCTTTCCGCCGTTCGATGGCTATTTTGGTTTGTTTAATGGCTTCGATGGTACGATTCTCTTTCTTCCTCCTTTCTTTTTCAGGTTTTTTGAGCTTTTTTTTTTTCGCTTTTCTCACTTTGTAATTATTATGTCTGGAGCACCATAATTACACAAACGCCATTTACGGCTTCCGTTTCTGGTGTCGTCTTTTTTTTTTGAACTGATTTCTGGTGCTCTCTTCGTCCAGATTTGTTTGTCCAAAAAAATATACTTTTTCAAATCCCTAAATATTTGTCTATTTTCAAAAGTTAAAGGATAAAGTATGTGAAAATGAACAAACTCAAAAGGTAATGGAAAAAAAGGGAATTGAACTTCACACCTCCCATTTCAACATCTGCACCCTTTTTTTAATTTTTATTAGGGTGAAATTACTGAAATACCCCCTCTATTTTATAATCCCTTGGGGATGCAGATGTTGAAATGTAGGGGTATTTCAGTAATTTCACCCTAATAAAAATTAAAAAAATGGTGCAGATGTTGAAATGGGGTGAAATTCAATTCTAAAAAAAAAATTAGAATCCCAAAAATGGACTAACAAATCTGGACAGAGTATTGTAATTAACTTTCTAGGTTGTTCTTTTGGATGGAAAATTATGAGTTGCTTCTGGAGCTCCAATGCAATATGGAATTCAACACGCTTTCGTGTGGGAGTCACATGAATGTGAAATAAGTTTTCCAGAGCACCACGCTTCGATACGAGGAACTATGAATAAGCCTTTAGATGCCTAATTCAGAGAAAATTTTGGGTGCAAAATATAATACTAGTCATATTTATGCAAATAGTGTGTGTCATGTCAGATATGACATAACGTCCTACCACAATTGTCAATTTTAGTAGTCAATAGTGCGAATTTTAAATAAACACTTATAGGAAAGAGTTAAACTCTTTTATAGAATAATTTACTTAAAATCCGAAATATGCGACGGACGCCACCAGGTAGAGGTGTCGAATGGGCCGTGCCGTGCCGGCCCAGCCCATTTATTTCCGTGCCTAGCGTGCTTCGTGCCGTGCCGTGCCGAGCCTATTTAATAACCGTGTCGTGTCGTGCCGTGCTTTTTTGGAA